>JAJQOW010001355.1:0-52746 GCA_037975125.1 Latrodectus hesperus | reverse complement strand
CGCCATAATTTATTATTAAACCATCACGAGAAGGCGGGTGAGATCTGTGTCCGGTGGAAGGGTTCATTCTTTCAGAGGTTTGAACAGTAAAACGATCACGCCGTTTAGGGTTAAAACAAATTCTTCGCCCGTTCTTCTCTTTGGCGAAGAACACGATTTTCTCCTCCTCATTCTCTGCTTTCTACTTAGCCTAGAAGGTTGTATTATCAGCGCTCTTGATTTTTAGTATTTTTGATTGATTTAAAACTGTTCTTTTCAGAACAACACATAATGTCTCTAAAAGGGAAAACATTGCGTTCTAAAGAACGTAACATCGTTAATAACGTGCGCATATATTTTGAAAATGAAGCAAAGTCTACTTCGCTTTCGATACCAATTCAGAAAGCACAGGAACGTACTGCGGCTGCTACTGGCGTTTCTCTTAGAACTGTCCAAAGAATTAAAAAGGAATCCACAACTGATAGCAGGCTTTCAACTCCAGGGAAACAGCGTAGTCGACCTGCAGAACGGAATGTAGTTTTGGACAATTTTGATTTATGTGTCATTCGAAATACAGTAAATGAATTTTATGCATCTAATAAAGTTCCATCCATTTCATTATTATTGCCAGTGTTGAAAGAAAAGATTAATTTTTCTTGGAAAAGGGAATCTTTAAGGAAAGTCCTGCATCAAATTGGATTTCGTTGGAAACGATGCCAAAATAAAAGAAAACTACTGATTGAACGGCCAGATATAATTTCGTGGAGATGCCGGTACTTGAGAGAAATAAAAAAATATCGAGAAATCCAAAAAAGCATTATTTATGTGGATGAAACTTGGATTGACAGCAACCTTTCCTTCTCAAAATGCTGGCAAGATGAAAAACTTGGTGCTTTCGTAAAAGATGGTGCTGGAAATCGGTTAATTGTTGTGCATGCTGGATCGAAAGATGGATTTGTGCCAAATGCAGAATTAATATTTAAAGCAGGCTGTGCAACAGGTGATTATCATGGGCAAATGAATTACGAAAATTTTGAAAAGTGGATACGAGAAAAATTGCTACCTAATATCCCTTGTAATTCCATCATAATAATGGATAATGCATCGTACCATACGAAGATTTTGAATCCAGTACCAACGAAATATTCAACGAAAGCTAAAATGTGTAAATATTTGGATGACAAAAATATACAGTATGACAGCACTATGAGAAAGCCTGAACTGTTTCAATTAATTAAAATGAATGCTCCACTTAGCAAAAAATATCACATTGACGAACTTTTAAAAGCAGAAGGTCATTCCGTTCTAAGATTGCCTCCTTATCATTGTGACTTAAATCCTATTGAGTTAGCTTGGGCAGCAGTGAAGCGCCATGTTCGCGAAAGAAACGTCGAAGCTGATCTCAGTTTGAAAACAATGAAGGAGTTGACGTCAAATGCAATTAAAAATATCTCTGGGGAAACCTGGCAAAAATACTGCTGTCATGTAGAAAAAATCGAAGGAGAATATTGGAAAATTGATGGACTTGTGGAGACTACAATTGAAACATTGAATTTCGATATAGGATCCGAATCAGAAACTGATACTGCTTCTGAAACTGGTACAATTGATTGGGATTCGGATACTTCTATGGATACTTATTAATAAAATAATAACTATAAGAACTGAAATTTTAAAATAATAAATACAGATCAGCTTTGGAAGTTCTCAAAATTATGTAGATTTTTTATAAGAAGGTTGACTCAGCCAAACAGATAGCATTCTGCGAAATGAGGAGTTTGGTTATTTATTTAAATTTTATTTTTAAAAATTTTGAAAATTCTTTGTTATCCATTTTTTTATTTGATATTATACACAAAAATGTTTTAATAAAACAGGTTATACAATCAAAATTGTTAAAAACTATTTAAATGATAGATTTTACTGAACAAAATATAAATATTTTATATTCCCTCAAATTATTTTAAATGATTCCATTGGTGCACAATATATTCCATACTATAAACCTATATGAATTAAAATTAATTCTAAAACATTTTAAAATATTAGTAAGTCGTAATATGATGAAATATGTATCTTGAATAAAAAAGGCTGTAAAAAGTTAATTTATTACTTACGGAGTTTCTTTTTAGCCTAAAATGTTTCTTATGTAAAAAGTGTCTTCATCTAAATTAACTTAACAAGAAGCATATTCTAGAAAATCTCACCCTTTCCTATTTTCTCAAAAATTATTGCGATAACACAATAAAAATATACAAATTTTGGACATAAAAATTATCTATCGTTCGGTGTTAACTTATTGTCCTTAAAAACAGGTTTTGTTCCTGTTCTTGTGAAATAAATAAATTCTAAAATCTACCTAATAATGAAATTTTCATGGCAAAATAAAAATATTTTCATTCTAAATGTTTTTCTAACATAGCTTAATATATGTATTTATATATTTCAATTCTCGTATTTGAATTCTTCGAAAAAGCATAACACATACATATTTTATTTTCATTCTACATCAGAAAGTGCTAATTAGCCAAATAAGGTAACCTAGATTGAGGCGCTTTCTCCTCGTTTTCTCCTCCGCTCGCTAAATTGTTGAAGTAGACTTCTCTGATAACACGTGACTCTTACGTCACACCCGCCATCTCCTGGTGGTCGCACTATACCTACCCTGATTTTGTTATTGGAAGTACCGGGTATTTGTGGAAGATGAGTTCTGATTACAAATAGTTATATTAAGTTACCGATTACAGGTGTTTCTAAGCATCGAAGTAGAGATGGCAAAAGCAGTTATTTTTGAATAACTAGTTATCAACGTTACGTTCTAAGGAAATAACATGTTCTAGAAAGCGTTATCAAATAACGGCTTTTTGGAAAGTTATTGTAAGAAATCCGTTCCCTTTGGCCTTCATGAAAATTCTATGGAGCGAAAGGAAGCTTTCGTGGGGTGACAAAACTGGTTTTTTGAGGAAATGAGGTGTAAGGTGAATTTTAGTGACTGAGTATCGAAAATCACTTACTGAAAGAAATTTTAATGATTTTTGTTATATTCTTTAATCAATTTTTTAATAATTTCCTACTTTATTATATGGAAATTCAACATTTAAGTCTAGACTGATTTTCATTTACTTATTTTTTAAAATAATTGCAATGGATTAAATAAGATTTATAATTTTTTTTACTGTCAATTGATTTTTTTCAGTTAAAAATTCTTAAGTAATGTGTATTTACATAATTTGTTTCCCAATGATTTTAACTGTGTGTGTGTTTATTAATATATTCTTTATTACTTTAATGTATAAAATATACCTAGATTTGAGTTTTTTTAAACCAAACATAATTCAGTTTCTTACAAGATGAATTTAATTCATTCCTCAATATAATTTCTATTATAATGTACCGAGCTCCACGGGTTCGTGTCGATTGAGAGTTGAATAAAGCAACCACTTAATGAACACAAGACTTTTATTCGTAAGAACTTCACTAAATAAACGAAATTCCCGCTGTAACAGTCACAATTATACAGCTACAATTCGTCAGATATAATAAGAAACAGCTTCCAATCACAGGTCTCAAATACCTCAGACAGAGAACAACTAGCAGTCACAACTAATCGTCTTCACTCACTGACTGTCTTCACAAAACTCTCTTCTTCCATGTCGGGCTGCGGTATTTATACCTGACTTGGCGGAGAAATCTACCAATTTCGCCAAGGTTCTGGAAGCTTCTAGGCTATCTCGAAAAATATTGGTCCTAGAGCTTAGGTGATGGATGTTTCCAGAAGTATCGATTTCTCGCCAAGTCGCCAAGAATCTCGCCAACCGTCGCCAAGTCGCCAATAATCTCGCCAACTGTCGCCAAGTCGCCAAATCATTAGGAAATCCGCTTTTAAACTACAACACGTCTAAATACCGCAATTTTTGCCCAAAATGTGAGAATTTCCGATCTGTCTGAGATATTTTAAGACAAATATAATCATTATTTATAAATTTGTAACATTGCCCCCTCTCAAGGACTGCACGTCCCGGGCAGTACAATCCCCTGATAGGAGGCCAAATTTAATATAAGAGAATTTACATTTCAAGAGGATATAGAGCACATTACATACACAAGCAACTAAAAATACAAGAAAATAGAAAGATTAAAATTATCTGTACTATTTACAAAGAGACCATGGTCTACTAATTTTTAGTTTACATTACGATAAGGAGCTAATCTATCATAATGTACTACCTTTGGTTTTGAAGAAGATGATTTCCTTATACGAACCACGACGTCGTTCAGTCTTTTTAGGACTGTGTAGGGACCTTCCCAGTTGGCTTGCAACTTTGGAGAAAGTCCTTTACGTCGAATCGGGTTCCACAACCAAACTTTGTCACCTTCTTGAAATTCACGTCCTGTCGCTTTTGTGTCATACCTTGTCTTCATTCTCTCGGTCGTCAGGTTGATTCGGTCTCGAGCGAAGTTATGGACATCTTCAAGACGTGCCTGAAGGTCTCGAAGGTATTCCTCTGGCGATGAAGATGTATCCGGTGGACGACCAAACTGAAGATCACAAGGGAGACGAAGTTCGCGACCAAAGAGCATCTGTGAAGGAGTATATCCGGTAGTCTCATGGACAGCACTGCGGTATGCAAGCAGAAACAGCGGTAGCTTCAAATCCCAATCTTGCTGATTTCTGGAAACCATAAGTGAGAGATTATTCAAGATGGTTCTGTTAAATCTCTCTACCATGCCGTCCGATTGTGGGTGTAGTGGCGTGGTCTGCGTCTTGTCTATTCCGAGAATTTGACACATTCCTTTAAACACAACAGAGGTGAAATTTGTCCCTTGATCAGAATGGATTTGTAAGGGTGTGCCGAATCTGGAAACCCATTGATGCACTAGAACCTCGGCTACTGTAGTCGCCTCTTGATCGGGGATTGCAAACGCTTCAGGCCACTTAGTAAAGTAGTCCATGATAACTAGTATGTATTTGTTGCCATTTGAGGATCGTGGTAAAGGACCCAAAATGTCTAATGCTATCCGCTCAAAAGGTGCTCCTACGTTGTACCGCTGCAACCTTCCTCGGCTACGTTTCTTCGGTCCTTTACGTGCCGCACAGTCATCACAAGATTGGCACCATTTCTCTACATCTTGTCTCGTTTTGCTCCAATAGAAGCGTTCTCGAACTTTCTGTAGAGTTTTCATTACTCCGAAGTGGCCTCCAGTTGAGCTATTGTGCAATTCTTTCAAAACATCTGAAATTCTTGATTTTGGAAGAACAAGCTGCCATTTGAAATTACGTCCATCATCGGACTCCCATTTCCTGTATAAGACACCATTTCTTATATGGAGTGAGTCCCAAAGAGCCCAATATTGCTTAGTAGCAGGACTGTAGGTGGAGATATCCTGCCAACTTGGTCTCATACTGGAAGATTCTTTTAATTCTAAAATTGGATTTATATCTGGGTCTTCTTTTTGGGCTTCTCTAAGTTCTTCATCACTCCATGGGTCTGGTTTCGATGGAGGTGAAACAGTAACTTGGCGTACCGAAGGATTTACTAACTGATAGTTCTTCTCTACTCTAGAACAATATCGGCAGCTTTCATTACACGGTTTCCTTGATAATGCATCAGTATTTCTTTGAAGAGTTTCTTTGCGTTGACGTATTTCCATTTTAGAAATTCCACCATCTTTTGTTTTCGGACAGTATCTACGGACGTGTCCGACTGAACCGCAAGTCCAACACTGAATTTTTGTGTTTCTGCCACCTTTACTCAATTCTAAACTACGCAATTTTCGCTGCAGATCTTCAATTTGCTGTCTTAGATCATAGTTCGTATCAGTAGCAGAGACGGCTCTGATGTAGTGCTGGTCTTTACGCGTGGCTTGCTGGGCAGCCTCTATCTTATGTGCGTAGACTAGGGCAGATCCGATATCTTTGACATCGGCGAGTCTAAGTGTTTTCTGTATCTCCGGATCCCGCACACTATCGATGAAGTGATGGAGGGCCAAATCTTGACGTATCTCAGCTGGGCAGTCGGAAAATGCTAGATGGGAAAGTCGCTGAATATCGGCTGCCAATTCTTGCAGACTTTCACCCGCCTTTTGATAGCGGGACTTTAATTGTAGTCTGCTATATTCTTTAGTGCACTTATCTCCAAACCGCAGCTCAAGCGCACTCGATAGGGCTTGGAAATTGTGCCTCTGCTCCTCCGGAAGCGTCTCGAGGATGTCAGCCGCGTCTCCTCTTAACGAAGCCGCCAGGTGAAAAGCTTGGGCTCGGGGATTCCATCCATTAGCTTCCGCTACCATCATAAACTGGGTCTTGTATACTTGCCAGGATGATTTCCCATCAAATGTTGAAAGTTTAATATTGGCTAGGGAAGGCACAAATGCCACGTTGGGTTCCTCATGTTTGTTTGACATTTGCTTCTCCAAGCTTTCAATCTTCTTATTCATATTGTCTAATGCTTCTTTAACTTTCTTCTCTGTCTTCAGAACTTTAGTTTCAACTGAAGTTACCTTATCTTCCATTGCATTCATCTTCTCCTGAATGATGTTGGAGAATTCTTCTTTAACAGTTACAATGTCCTTCTTAAGTTCCTTTTTAAGTTCCTCCTGTCCAGATTTTATCTCTTTCATCATCTCGGTTTTAATCTCTTCTTGTCCAGCTTTCATCTCTTCTTGTCTAGCTTTCATCTCTTCTTGCCCAGCTTTCATCTCTTCTTGTCTAGCTTTCATCTCCTCCTGTCCAGATTTTATCTCTTTCATCATCTCGGTTTTAATCTCTTCTTGTCCAGCTTTCATCTCTTCTTGTCTAGCTTTCATCTCTTCTTGTCCAGCTTTCATCTCAGCTATCTGCTCCGCTAATTTTTCGAGAAGACTTTTCATTAAATCCATATCCATTTTTCTTGTGACACGCTGCATCAACTCTTCAATCCCACTTCTGACACCAGTTGTACCGAGCTCCACGGGTTCGTGTCGATTGAGAGTTGAATAAAGCAACCACTTAATGAACACAAGACTTTTATTCGTAAGAACTTCACTAAATAAACGAAATTCCCGCTGTAACAGTCACAATTATACAGCTACAATTCGTCAGATATAATAAGAAACAGCTTCCAATCACAGTTCTCAAATACCTCAGACAGAGAACAACTAGCAGTCACAACTAATCGTCTTCACTCACTGACTGTCTTCACAAAACTCTCTTCTTCCATGTCGGGCTGCGGTATTTATACCTGACTTGGCGGAGAAATCTACCAATTTCGCCAAGGTTCTGGAAGCTTCTAGGCTATCTCGAAAAATATTGGTCCTAGAGCTTAGGTGATGGATGTTTCCAGAAGAATCGATTTCTCGCCAAGTCGCCAAGAATCTCGCCAACCGTCGCCAAGTCGCCAATAATCTCGCCAACTGTCGCCAAGTCGCCAAATCATTAGGAAATCCGCTTTTAAACTACAACACGTCTAAATACCGCAATTTTTGCCCAAAATGTGAGAATTTCCGATCTGTCTGAGATATTTTAAGACAAATATAATCATTATTTATAAATTTGTAACATTAAGTTCTTACAAATTATAACTGATGTTTCTTTTACACCAAGGATTACTATTGAGTATATATCACTTATGCTCGAATAAATCTTAAAATATATCTTCTTGGAAAAAGTATTTCTCTAATTAGAGACACAATATAATTAAAAAGTTGAATTTTGATCAAAATTTCTTAATTTTACTATCTTATCAACTTATAAATATACCATGCGATTAATCAATATCCAAAGAGCACCATCCATCATTGTTTATGGTAACATCAGTATCGAACCCACAGTTTTCAAATAGTGAAATCATTTTAATGATAATTTAACCAGTGATATACATTAAACTAACTTATATTTAATATTTAATTATATTTTACTATTTCATATAAATTTCTTTTTCAATATTAAATATTTTAATTGAATTGAATTTTCATATAAATCTATGTAATAAAAGGAAAATTGGATCTATACAGATGTCATATACTATAAAATTACATATTTATGAACATAAATAGAAAATAATATTTTCTTTAAAAATAAAGAATTGTACATGTAAACCAGAATATTTAGTACCTACGAGAAAATATTCGAATATAGGAATTTGCCTTTATGATAAGTTATAGAATTTTACTTCATATACATGATTTCACTGTTCTATATGCTTCAATTGTGTATTTATCTTAAATATTTTTACTATATGAAATTACTCCTCATGGAGAAGTAAAAATAAGAGAGCTATGTTATATTAATAAAATCTGTGTGTGAATTTAAAGTACTAACAATTAAACAGTATTTTTAAATAAAAATGTATGAAAATTGCTTCTGTAAAAGAGATAAACACATTACTACAATAAATAATTCAGATGCAGTTTTTTACTATTGACACAATACATAAATTTACAGTTTTTAAAATTATTTGCATATACAAAAGTTTTTGTTGTAAATGAAGGATTTTATCAATTAATAAACTTTTTAGTTGGTATTGTTTGATCTGCAAGTATCTTTTGATATCATAAGAACTCAAATAAATTAAATTAATAAACAGAATTAACATTTTTACTTTAAATACTATAAAAACAGTTATTACTTGTCATTTCTTTTTATGATTGCTGAGGAATATATGTTATATAAAATTCCATAGTTATTTACTTATTATAGTCTTTCAAATTAATGTAATTCTTATTCGTTTGAAATTTAATTGAAGAAAAGTTACTTTAATATGTAAATGTTTAAAGTAATGTTTTAAATAAATAGACTGCAAATGTCTATGCAAGGGAGTAAACTTGGAAAACTCTCAGACACGTATCTTGAAAGACATGTATGTTTAAAATGATGATATAATATCATAGGTTATATATAGAGAAATAACACACATTAAAAATACAGAAAATAGTATCCACATAAAGAAATAATATAACTATAATTATAAATCTACTGTTAAAAATGTACTGGAAAGATAATTTGAAATGTGCTAGTAAAATGTACATTGCTCAAATGTTTACTGTAAACTGTCCAGTTCACAATGGCCTTAAGAGATAACTCTATGGCATGAGTAGAGCTAATTATATTTAAAGATTTATATTGAAATTAGATAGGAATAAAACTACAGAAAAGATCTTTTAATGAACAATTTTTTCCTCATAATTACAACTTAACCAGAAAAATAAATGATGAAAATTTAGAATTTGCAGCTGTAATACGTAGGATATTAATTTTATTGTGATTTTATTTTCAAATATTAAATAAATACAACTACATTTACAAATATACATGAACTAATTTAATATAATTATATACATTGCAACATTTATTATCATGATTCTTAATAACTTAACAACAATAATACTCTTTATTTCAAAAAAATTTTATAAATGGCTTTCTACAAGAAATATGATGCAATTCTTTTATTCCAGTACATCAAATACATTTTTAGGACTGCAAAATTATTACATTAAGAATATTATTTTAATGTAATCAAGTATATTATCATTTAAAATAATTAAAATTTTATTTATATAAATTAATTTTAAAAAATTATGTTGATGCTTTCTCACAAAATAAAAAAAATTATAAATGTCAAAAAATTATTTTTACAATATATTAATTCTTAAAGTAAATTTCAAATTTAATTATATGTATGTATATTTTATTAGTTTGATCCAAATTTTATCGAATGGTACGTTAGTTTCTTCTTTTAATCTTTTTAATTTATAAAAATTAATTCCCGAAATTTGAAATTGAATTTAAAATATTTCACGTTTGCTTTGATATGCGAGCATAGTTTCAAGTTTCTAAAAAAATGTTTCAGTTTAATAAAAAAATTTGCCAAAATTCACAAAAAATAATTATAAATAAAGGCTGAAAATAAATAAAATGCCCGTAAAATATTAACATAAAATGTATTTTTAAAAATCCCCATTTTTACAAATGTTTTAATCTCTTTTAAAATGAAATATATTTATTCATGCATCCGCTTTTCAGTTAACTTTTCTTCATCAAAGTGAGGAACCGAAAAGTATACATTCTTAAGCTTCTTAGTTGCTAAGCAACGCAACGGGCCAAGCAAAAGTTTGGAATGTGTTCCCGAGAAAACTCAATGTCAATGTTAGAAACCAAAACAACGTAATAACAACTTAAAATTTCGTTGCGAAACAACGATTTTGGCCTTAAAGTTCCGGAAGTTCTAAAATAGCGATAACGGCCTTAAAGTTACAAAACAACGAGAACATTTTTAATATTCCGGAAGTTACAAAACAGCGATAACAACTTTAACGTTACAAAACAACGAGCACAGTTTAACGTTACAAAACAACGAGAACAGCTTTAACGTTACAAAACAACGAGAACAGCTTTAACGTTACAAAACAACGAGAACAGCTTTAACGTTACAAAACAAGAACAGCTTTAACGCTACAAAATAACATAATGTGGAAACGTTCTACAATACCGTAACGACTTTCAGAAGTTACCATTACAGGAACGATTTCAGCAGTTAAGGAAAAGAAAAACGTTATCTTAATAACATAATTTTTGAAGAACGCGTTATTTATTAAACGGCTATTTGTTTTTAACGGTTCTTAAATAACTGTTCCATTAAATAACGACCATCTCTTCATCGAAGTAAACAAATTTCACGACGTAAACCAGAATTTATAATCACGTTAGCTTAGTAGGCTGCTTTCTGTCGTATATAATCAAGCAAATATTTAGCTTTTAAGATGGATGATGATTTAGAAGAAATGACACGATTACGTAAAATACGTAACCGACATTATCGAAACCAAAGTTATCCTGAACAAATTGATACAGTTTCTACTTCTGTTAGTGAATCGGGGCAACCAACATCGTCTTCGACAAAAGATGTTGAAAATAACATGTCATCAGTGATGGGATTTTCTAGTTTTGGGAAAAAAGCACGTACCTTTGATTTTGAAGCTTTATTTGAACAAACAAGGAGAGCCGCTAAAGAAAAGTATGATAATAATAGTATTGAAATAGATTTTTCCAACGATAATGTGCCTCCCACTGACAAAAAAATTTCTGAGTCATCCGAGGATAGTAATAATGAATCTGATGAGGAAGTTATTGGACCACCAGTTCCAAAAGAGTTATTGTCTGACATTTCTGCTGAACCATTACCTAAAACAGTTGGTGATTCTGATAGTGGTGACGAGTTAGAAAACGTTGTACATGATAGATATAAAACTTTACCTGTAAGCCATGAAGTTCAGTTGGAGCATAGTAATAAAACTGTTTCTGCAATTAGTCTTGATCCAAATGGTGCACGACTCATCACAGGAAGTTATGATTTTGACGTAAAATTTTGGGATTTTGCTGGAATGGATGTTTCTTTGCAATCTTTTCGCTGTCTTAGGCCATGTGAGTGCCATCAAATAAAAAACTTAGAATACAGTATGACGGGTGATGCTATTCTTATTATTGCTGGTAATTCACAAGCTAAAGTTTTAGACAGAGATGGATTTGAATTACTAGAATGCACCAAAGGTGACCAGTACATATCTGATATGGCAAAGACGAAAGGTCATTGTGCTATGTTAAATGATGGCTGTTGGCATCCTCGTATCAAAGAAGAGTTTTTAACCTGTTCGATTGATGGAAGTCTAAGAATATGGCAGATGGATGATAAAGCTATACAAAAAAATGTTATAAAACCTCGGCAACAAGGTGGCTTGCGAGCGATTCCTATTTCTTGTCGTTACAGCAGAGATGGACAGTTGGTTGCTGCTGCTTGCCAAGATGGATCTATCCAAATGTGGGATCATCGCAAGCATTTTGTGAATACATCTCACTTAATACGGAATGCTCATGAGAGAGGAACGGATACTTCATCAATTACATTTTCTTATGACAATAATTATTTAGCATCTAGAGGAGGGGATGACACTTTGAAACTGTGGGACATCCGAAATTTTAAACAATCAGTCCATGTTGCAAAAGACCTTTTCAATCGATATCCTATGACAGACTGTAATTTTAGTCCAGATGATAGCTATGTCTTTACAGGTGTTTCTTTACAGAAGCATGAAACTGTTGGAAAATTAGTGTTTTTCAATCGTCATACATTTGAAAAAGCTTATGAATTAGAAGTTGGTGATTCTGATGTTGTAAGAAGTATGTGGCATCCAAAACTGAATCAAATAATTGCTAGCACAAAAAGTGGCTTTGTAAAAGTTTACTATAATCCAGAACTCAGTGAGCGAGGTGCTAAGTTATGTGTGGTGAAAACTAAGAGGAAAGTTAAACAGTCTGAAATGATTTGCGAACAACAGATCATAACTCCTCATGCTTTGCCTATGTTTAGAGTTGATAGACCAAGGAGTACAAAGAAGCAAATGGAGAAGGATCGTAAGGATCCCATCAAATCTCAAAGACCTGATCTTCCGGTTACAGGTCCTGGTCAAGGGGGTCGTATTGCCTCTGCTGGTAATACTCTTTCTTCATTTATTGTAAGAAACTTGGGTTTAAAGAAAAAAATTGATGATACATTAGATCCTAGAGAAGCCATTCTAAAATATGCAAAAGAAGCTGAAGAAAATCCATATTGGGTAACTCCTGCATATTCAAAGACACAGCCAAAGCCAGTATTTCAGTCTGAAGATAAAAGTAATGATGAACCACCAACTAAACAAATGAAAATTTAGAATTATAAACTATTTGAAACAATCTTTATAATATTAAATATAACAGATATATGTATATTTTGTTGGACATTAGATATTAATGTACCTATTTTTAATATTATGATATATATGTATTTAATAAACTTTTGATAGAAATAGTACAAAAGCATATATATATATATATATATATATATATATATATATATATATATATATATATATATATATATATATAATAGTTAAATAAAAAGTTGATTTTGATTTCCTTCATAAAAATGTATTAAGGAATTCATTACATTTTTAATAGAACTTTTTCCTGATTTGTTAAAACAGTCTGCTAAGATTTGGGTGTTAATATTACATATTTTTCTTTATTTAGAATGATTAAAAAGCTTTTTCACATTTATGATTATCAGATGTTAAAGATTTGTATGAATATTTCTAATGAAGTTAATATTAAATTCTGAAAAACAATGATTTAGTGCTTAACTAATAAAAGTTTGGAATAATTAATAATTTTCTTTAATTAATCAAATTATTGAAAAATGCACAGATATTGGAAATTTTATTAGTTATGCATTTTTAAAAATATTGAATATTTTTAAATATTAGTAATAATTGAACATTTAAAAAGAATTTGTCACGTATTTATACCAACAGTTTTATTTTATTTTTCATATTTAAGGATTAATAAGTATTTCTTTAGTTTTAAAAATGTAGGAAATAATTGAGTGAACAAATTAGGAAATATCTGTAAAATTGTTCAGTCGATACAAAATATATAAATAATGACAAAATAGTTTTATGTATGTACTAATGGTATTGTAATCACATTTACATGATTTTAAAACAATGATTCTTGAATAGCAATACACGTGTTTAGCTTACTTTTATTTAATTTGCCATTGTGTGAACCAAAGGAAAATGGTATGGTAATTAACATTTAAAAAATAAGTGTTACCTTTAATAAATCACATTTCTGTTAAGATAATGTACAAAATCAAAGAAAACATTAAAATGTTATGCATAATAGCCAAGGAAGTTTTTTGATTTGACATACAGAACCCACAGTTCTTAATAATTGAACAATTTTGATTTTTTTTATTTGTAAATAAAGTAAAAAATGCACAAGTCATTATGTTGGCAGAAATTATTCCAAATCGATATCATTTTTGTATCAAGAGCAAGAAAAGACTTTAGCCCTGAGTTCAAACTGCATTTTCTCAACATATTCATAGACTTCATTCTCCAACTTCCTGATTAGGCATTATTTGTTGATACAAATATATTTAATTTTGTAATTCATTTGATGGTATAGTACATTATGTATATTAAATAAAGCAAGCTTTAAAATTCTTGTAGAAGCAATTTTATCTAAATGTTTCTTTCTTAAAGGATACTTTTTATATAAATTCTCCTACATGCTAGTCTAGATTTACCAAGACATACTCCAAATGTTCTTTTTTGTTTACAATTTTTCATGTGGCACTTCTACATGCTTTCAATTATTTATATTTTCCTTTTATTTCTATGTATGCATATGTTATTATGTGGTAATAGTATTTCCTTATACAGTAAATTAAAAATTGTCAAAAAATTTTTTACAATATTTAAATTGGAAAAAGAATATTATATCAGGCAGTTAAACAGATTTGGCATATAGGAGTTAATATTAAAAATGTTTATGGTTGTTTCTTTATTACAAGATTTGCTATTTTATAATGAAGGCCATAAAAATTAATTGGTACCAAAGTTTCATATTTTTAAAAGAATTATTTATAACCTCAATATCATAATGTAAGCTTACATTTTTATAATGTCAAATATGCCATAAAAATTTTAATTTCAACAAATAACTTAAAGTTGCTTTTCTATTTTTGTCATAAATGTTTAATGAATCCTGTATAAATTATTGAATTGTTAATTAGATTATTTCCTTAGAAAAGATTAAACATTTATTTATTTTTTAAAGGTTGTTGCTACTTTTTGTTTTTAAAAAATTAAGTAGTAAAATGAAGTAATTGCATATTTAACTGTATAAAAAAATGGGATGAAATTTTAAAAATTGCAGAGATATTAATGGGAGAATATTTGAATATTTTAATTAAACCTATTTTTATAAATATGTTATATTTTATAAAGGAAATTAATCCATGTTTATTTTTTAAATGTTTTATGCTTATAAAATCATAATTTGTGTTCTTAGAAATGATGTGTACTTCTCGTGAAAATTTCTGTATTGATTTAGATGAAAAATTCTTAATAATACCAATATAATTAAATTTGTTTTCTTTAAATTAGAAATATGCTTTTAAAAACAAGCATTATATTTTAAGTTGAATATTTAATTTTGAAAAGTAAAAGAAAGATAAAAATAGGACTTTGATTTGTTTATTTGAAATATGGTAATTATAATAATTCAAGTGACAAGAATGTTTAGTGACATTTTTGTCACTTGAATAATTATAATCCCTTTGTAATTTGAATATTATTTATACTAGTCAGATATATTGCCAATTATCCAAACTTCTGAGAAAATATTAAGAATTCATTTTTGTAAAATGTGTACAACTTATTGTATTTTTAGCTACATTTTTCGGAGCTCATTACTGTGGTTAAAATTTTTTTGTAAAAGTTTTAAAGCTTTGAAAAAAAATAGTAATGATATGCAATTCAGTTGGCATATATCTGTTTCAAAATTCAAATAAATTTTTTGAGTTTTAACAAAATTGAAATTTTGTGATATAGAGTATAAGTCCATTTATACTCAATTTTTTTTTCCTTTTACTAATGTATAGGATACTATCAATTTTTTAAAATGTTAAATTTTATTTTTGAAACCCAATTTTACACATTATGAACATTCTGCAATACTGCAGAATTTTTTTAACTAAACTCAAAATAAAGCTATGGTATTTTGTTTATATTATCTATTATTTATGCATTTTGAAATTTCTTTAACTGTAAAATAAATCATTTAATTTTAAGCTTAAAAAGTCCTTAAAAATACATCGATTGTTTAAATTTTAATAGTCTTAACACATTTGTAATAGTTTTTATTTTGACCCAATAGTGTAAATATTATGAACCCATTATAGAACAAAGCGTAAAAATGATTACTATATTTCAAGTTTTATAAGTATTGACATATTATTCATTTCTATTTAAAATATTTATTTCATTTCCAACAATAACTAATGAATCGACATTCTAATTTTTTTTAATCTTGTGATAATTATATTAAAAATAATTTCGTTGAAGTCTTCTAGAACATTAAAAATTTTAATTTTATTTTTAAACAAAAAAATTGCTAATATAGATTAACCATATTGCCATATTAACCATATCCAATCGTTTCATTTGACGATAAGTTTGCAAACAAAGAGTTGGAATTGGTGGTTGAGTTAGAATTTTCAATAGTAAACGAAATGGTCCATCCCCGTTTATTTTTAACAGGCCTTCAATTCTATAAAATTATCCATTCAACGCAAATGCAATGAAAGAGATATTTGACAGTTACACCACAACAGAACAATACCTCGGTCCAGATGATGTATGAGTAGCACGATTCGATTTTGAAATAAATGGTTAACTATAGGAAAGAAATTATAAGGTAAACTGTAATTAAAGGCATAAAACCTCATCAATATAAGATTTTTATTTCATACTATGATATGTTGGGGAAATATAAATGCTTTTGTTAGATGGCTATGATGATTCAAATCTCATCGTAAATTATCGATCGAACAATTTCAGATTTATGCTCGTTGACATTTCTCACTAAAGATTATTTTGCTCGATTTCGTTTGGCTCATTGAGAGATGTCAATTACAGGGTGTTAAAAATAGAAGTCCAGAAAGAGAAAATTCAATACACATTTTTTCTTTGATAAAGGCGAAAATGCAAATCAAGCAGCTGAAATTGTGAATTATCTTCTTTATAGTCCCAATACTGTAACAACTAATTATGTGCAATTTTGGTTTCGTCGATATATTTTTGATGTTAAAGGTGCACCTGGCTCAGCCATGCCAAGCTTCGAAAATATTGATAAAATCACAAAAATAATCGAAGTTGATTGTTATGTTAATTGTCGAAACATCGCCCAGGAGCTAAAATTGACCACAAAAATTTTAAACCATTTGTACAGAGCTGGATTCAAAAAGGAGGGGTGTCAAAACAATAAACTCCATATAATATGATGGATTGAATTTCCATGTGCAAAACCTTGGCCAAACGGAATGAAATCGGATGGTGACTGGAGATGAGAAATGAGTCACATACGACAACACTGCGAAAACGATCGTGGTCAGAGATCGATGAAACAACTCAAACGGTGGCCACTGGAAAAGAATCGTATATTATGAGTTGCTTCCATATGACTTAACACTTAAGTTCGGATTTCTACCGTCAACAACTGGTTCGTTTGAAGAATTAGCGATTGACAAGAAACATTCAGAATTGACCAATAGTCTTGCATCAGGCCAACAATAGGGTTTTGATGTCTCTAGCGACTTGTCAGAAACTACAGGAGCTTGGTTGTGGGTTTTGAGGCATCCACCATATAATTCAAACCTGGTACCAAGTGATTATCTTATTGCCTTGCAAAATTTTCTTAGTAATAAGATAGGATTAGCCTCCTAGCTCTACCACAGACGTGGCAGCAGACACTTCGAAGAAATTTTAATGATTTTTTGTTATATTCTTTAATCATTTTTTTAGAAATTTCCTACTTTATTATACGGAAGTTCAACATTTAAGTCTAGACTGATTTTCATTACTTATTTTTTTTAAATAACTGCAATGGATTAAATTAGATTTAAAAAAATTTTTTACTGTCAATAGATTTTTCTCAGTTAAAAATTCTTAAGTAATGTGTATTTACATAATTTGTTTCCCAATGAATTTAACTGTGCGTGTGTGTGTTTATTAATATATTCTTTATTACTTTAATGTATAAAATATACCTAGATTTGAGTTTTTTAAACCAAACATAATTCAGTTTCTTACAAGATGAATTTAATTCATTCCTCAATATAATTTCTATTATAAGTTCTTACAAATTATAACTGATGTTTCTTTTACACCAAGGATTACTATTGAGTATATATCACTTATGCTCGAATAAATCTTAAAAAATATATCTTCTTGGAAAAAGTATATCACTAATTAGAGGCACAATATAATTAAAAAGTTGAATTTTGATCGGAATTTCTTAATTTTACTATCGTATCAACTTATAAATATAACCATGTGATTAATCAATATCCAAAGGACACCATCCATCATTGTTTATGGTAACATCAGTACCAATCTCATAGTTTTCAAATAGTGAAATCATAGTAATGATAATTTAACCAGCGATATGCACTAAACTAACTTATATGTAATAATAAATTATATTTTACTGTTTCATATAAATCATCTATGTAATAAAAGGAAAATTGGATATATACAGATGTCATATACTATAAAATTACATATTTTTGTACATAAATATAAAATATTTTCTTTAAAAATAAAGAATTGCACATGTAAACCAGAATATTTAGCACCTACGAGAAACTATTCAAATATAGGAATTTGCCTTTCTAATAAGTTATAGTATTTTACTTCATATACACGTGTGTGTTTGATTTTACTGTTCTATATAACTCAATTGTATATTTACCTTAAATATTTTTACTAGCTGAAATAACTCTTCACGGGGAAGTAAAAATAAGAGAGCTATGTGGTATTAATAAAATGTGTGTGTGTGAGAATTTAAAGTACTAAAACAATTAAACAGTACTTTAAATAAAAATGAATGAAAATTGCTTCTGTAAAATAGATACACACATTACTACAGTAAATAATTCAGATGCAGTTTTTATTATTGACACAATACATAAATTTAAAATTTTTAAAATTATTTGCATATAAAAAAGTTTTTGTTATAAATGAAGAATTTTATCAACTAATAAATTCTTCAATTTATATTGTTTGATCTGCAAGTATCTTTTGATATAATAAGAGCTTAAATAAATTTAGGTTATAAAATTCCATCGTTATTTACTAATTATGGTTTTTCAAATTAATGTTATTCTTATTCGTTTAAAATTTAATTGAAGAAAAGTTACTGTAATATGTAAATGTTTAAAGTAATGTTTTTAATGAATAGACTGCAAATTTCGCTATGCAAGGGAGGAAACTCGGAAAACTCTCAGACACTCATCTTGAAAGACATGCATGCTTAAAATGACATAATATCATAGGTTATATATAGAGAAATAACATTAAAAATACCGAAAATAGTATCCATATATAGAAATAATATAACTATATAGAGAAATAATGTTAAAAATGTACATTAAAGATAATTTGAAATGTGCTAGTAAAATGTATATTGCGCAAATGTTTACTGTAAACTATCCAGTTCACAATGGCCTTAAGAGTTAACTAGAACTATTAGAACAACAACATTCTTCGGAGTGAAAGATTTTTGGTCTGTTCTAACAACTTCTGAAGAAAATGGATGATTGAATCTCATTTGTCAGCTTAGGTACTAGGAGTTTTACTGTCTTATGATACATAAAACCCATTCTCTGTTTACGAAGAAGCTCTCTCTCATAAACAACACATTATAGATATTTAAAGAAATGCTATACTACGGCTTGAAGTTGTTGGACTTAATGATATAAATTGTCTATATATTGTACTGAAAAGTTTTAATAATTTAACACATATTTTTTTATGGTACAAGATTTGTAAAAATACTAATTGATACGATTGTTTAAAAGTATCTTAGTTTACTGTTAAGAAAATCTCAAAGTTCTTAGAAATTATTGTTAAAGACTTAAAATTTAAAAATAAATTAATATTTATTTCGATAAATTTCCTTCAAATCCGAACTGTATTTAACTAAGCAATTTTAATACCCTGTTAAAATTCATTTATTAAAACTTTTTTGAAAAATACTGTTGTCTATATTTAAAAAATAAGTAAAATAACGCTTCTAATAAATACTACGGTGAAATATCTTCAATTCTTATTAAACCAACCTTTTCTTCAAAGAGCCTGAAGATAATTCAATATTACAAGCTGATACTTCAGGATGTTTTTCGTAAATATGCAGTTTAATATCTGGTAATTTATTTTACAGTTAAATAAAATTATAAAAATGTTATGAGTAGAGCTAATTATATTTAAAGATTTATATTGAAATTAGATAGGAATAAAACTACAAAAAAGATCCTTTTATGTAAAATTTTTTTTTCATCATAATTATAACTTAACCTGAAAGATAAATGATGAAAATTTAGAATTTTCAGCTGTAATACGTAGGATATTAATTTTATTGTGATTTTTATTTTCAAACATTAAATAAATAGAACTACATTTACAAATTTACAATAATTTAATATAAATATATATACTTTATTATCATGATTCTTAATAACTTAACAATATTTTTTTATTTCAACACAAATTTTATAAATAGCCTTCTACAAGAAATATGATGCAATTCTTTTGACACATTATGAACATTCTCAATACTGCAGAATTTTTTAACTTAACTCAAAATATAGCTATGGCATTTTGTTTATATTATTTATTATTTATGCATATATTCATTCTGAAATTTCTCTAACTGTAAAATAAATCATTTAATTTTAAGCTTAAAAAGCCCTTAAAAATACATCAATTGTTCAACTTTTAATTGTCTTAACACATTTGCAATAGTTTTTATTTTTACCCAATAGTGTAAATATTATGAACCCATTATAGAACAAAGCATTGTAAAAAATCATTACTATATTTCAAGTTTTATAAGTATTGACATATTATTCATTTCAATTTAAAATATTTATTTCATTTCCAACAATAACTAATGAATCTACATTATAATTTTTTTAATCTTGTGATAATTATATTAAAAATAATTTCGTTGAAGTCTTCTAGAACATTAAAAATTTTAATTTTATTTTTAAGCAAAAAAAATTGCTAATATAGATTAACCATATTGCTATCCAATCGTTTCATTTGACGATAAGTTTGCAAACAAAGAGTTGGAATTGGTGGTTGAGTTAGAATTTTCAAAAGTAAACGAAATGGTCCATCCCCGTTTATTTTTAACAGGCCTTCAATTCTATAAAATTATCCATTCAACGCAAATGCAATGAATAAGATACACTGCTCAAAACAATTAAAGAATATTGTACGTTTTACGTAAAGATATAAACGAAATTTTTTTTTGCTGAAAATGGAAGAAGAGAATCACAAAGGAAAATTTTTCTGATTTTCAAACTGTGGAGTATGTTAATTTTGAGTTCGACATCAAAAACGTCACTTCAGCGGCAGTGAATGAAATTTGACTTTCAACTGAATAAAAGACAATGAATACAAGGATGATCGGTATTCAGTGACTGCTTTGTTTCGATGAGTACGATATCTCAGTGAAGTCATTTAACCGATTTAGAAGCTTGGAGAATTGTTGGTAGGTTAGTAGGGGGCCAAACTCAAGCCGGAGTAGCGCAAGCCATTGGAGTGTTACAAAGTGTGATTTCCAGGATCTGGAACCGTTTTTGGAGACTGGAAGTGCAGGCCGAAGACCAGGGCAAGGTCGTAGACGGTCAACAACGCCCAATGGAGCTCGTTATTTAGTGTTAACGGCTCGGAGACACCGAAATATGAACGCTACTCTTCTCCAACAACACCTTCGCTCGGCTACTGACTCCACGGTTTCAACTCAGACTGTCCGAAACCGGCTCCATGGTGTAGGTCTGTATGCTCGCCGACCGATGGTAGGTACTAAAATAACATCAAGTCATAGTCGTGACCGCAGGGAGTGGGCAACAGAGCATGTGAACTGGAGGAGAAATGAATGGAGCTATGTTTTTTTTTCTGACGAGTACCGTTTTTCTGTTCATCCTGATAATAGGCGTATTTTCATCTGGAGGGACCGTGGCAGTAGGAATAATTCAGCGTTCGTGCACGAAAGTGTCAGATTTGGCGGTGGGGGAGTGTTGGTGTATGGTTGCATTTCCATTGACGGGCGCACAGACCTCTATATCATTCGAGATGGTCCCCTGACTGGTCGCCGATATAGGGATGAGGTCTTCAGACCTGTTGTAGTCCCTTACGCTGAAGCAATCGGAGATGACTTCATTTTAATGGACGATAACTGAAGGCCACATCGTGCTAACCTGGTGGAGGATTTCCTTTTCAAGGAAGGAATCGTACGAATGGAATGGCCAGCGTGTTCTCCAGACATGAATCCAATAGAGCACGTTTGGGACGCTCTAGAAAGACGAGTTGCTGGTCACCAACCACCTCCACAAACTCTCCAAGAACTGGGAAGAGCTCTTCTGGAAGAATGGAACAGAATACCCCAACTCGTGATTAATAGCCTCATTGATTCCATGCCTCAAAGGTGCTCAACGTTGCTGGCCGTCCGTGGAAACCATACCCCCTACTGAAAATGACTTCCTTTGAAGACAACAACTTTCCTTATTCTTTTTTTCTCATATGCACAAATTGTTTTTTTTCCTTTTGTACAAAAATGCGCAATAAAATGCATTTTTTTCTGCCAAACATATGTAATTTATTCTCATATAACCTAATACGTTTGTCGACCACGTATCAATCAGCTAAAAAGTTTTCCAGCCACAAGATCCACCTAAAACCGCAATATCCTTTAATTGTTTTGAGCAGTGTATTTGACAGTTACACCACAACAGAACAATACCTAGGCGCAGATGATGTATAAGTAGCACGATTCGATTTTGAAATAAATGGTTAACTGTAGGAAAGAAATTATAAGGTAAACTGTAATTAAAGGCATAAAACCTCATCAATATAAGATTTTTATTTCATACTATGATATGTTGGGGAAATAAAAATGCTTTTGTTAGATGGCTATAATGATTCAAATCTCATCGTAAATTATCGATCGAACAATTTCAGATTTATGCTCGTTGACATTTCGCACTAAAGATTATTTTGCTCGATTTCGCTTGGCTCATTGAGAGATGTGAATTACAGGGTGTTAAAAATAGAAGTCCAGAAAGAGAAAGTTCAATACACATTTTTTCTTTGATAAAGGTGAAAATGCAAATCAAGCAGCTGAAATTGTGAATTATCTTCTTTATAGTCCCAATACTGTAACAACTAATTATGTGCAATTTTGGTTTCGTCGATTCTGTTGATATATTTTTGATGTTAAAGATGCACCTGGCTCAGCCATGCCCAGCTTCGAAAATATTGATAAAATCACAAAAATAATCGAAGTTGATTGTTATGCTAATTGTCGAAACATCGCCCAGGAGCTAAAATTGACCACAAAAATTTTAAACCATTTGTACAGAGCTGGATTCAAAAAGGAGGGGTGTCAAAACAATAAACTCCATATAATATGATGGATTAAATTTCCATGTGCAAAACCTTGGCCAAACGGAATGAAATCGGATGGTGACTGGAGATGAGAAATGAGTCACATACGACAACACTGCAAAAACGATCGTGGTCGATGATCGATGAAACAACTCAAACGGTGGCCAAACCTGGACTAACGGCCAGGTAGTTTCTGCTGTGCATTTGGTGGGACTGGAAAAGAATCGTTTATTACGAGTTGCTTCCATATGACTTAAGTTCGGATTTCTACCGTCAACAACTGGTTCGTTTGAAGCTAGCGATTGACAAGAAACATTCAGAATTGACCAATAGAAGAGGTATTGTCTTGCATCAGGCCAACAATAGGGTTTTGATGTATATAGCGACTTGTCAGAAACTACAGGAGCTTGGTTGTGGGTTTTGATGGATCCACCATATAATTCAAACCTGGTACCAAGTGATTATCTTATTGCCTTGCAAAATTTTCTTAGTAATAGGATAGGAGTAGCCTCCTAGCTCTACCACAGACGTGGCAGCAGACACTTCGAAGAAATTTTAATGATTTTTTGTTATGTTCTTTAATCATTTTTTTAGGAATTTCCTACTTTATTATACGGAAATTCAACATTTAAGTCTAGACTGATTTTCATTACTTATTTTTTTTAAATAACTGCAATGGATTAAATTAGATTTATAATTTTTATTACTGTCAATTGATTTTTCTCAGTTAAAAATTCTTAAGTAATGTGTATTTACATAATTTGTTTCCCAATGATTTTAACTGTGTGTGTGTGTGTTTATTAATATATTCTTTATTACTTTAATGTATAAAATATACCTAGATTTGATTTTTTTAAACAAAACAAAATTCAGTTTCTTACAAGATGAATTTAATTCATTCCTCAATATAATTTCTATTATAAGTTCTTACAAATTATAACTGATGTTTCATTTACACCAAGGATTACTATTGAGTATATATCACTTATGCTCGAATAAATCTTAAAATATATCTTCTTGGAAAAAGTATATCTCTAATTAGAGGCACAATATAATTAAAAAGTTGAATTTTGATCGGAATTTCTTAATTTTACTATCTTATCAACTTATAAATATAACCATGTGATTAATCAATATCCAAAGGACACCATCCATCATTGTTTATGGTAACATCAGTACCAAACCCATAGTTTTCAAATAGTGAAATCATAGTAATGATAATTTAATCAGGGATATGCACTAAACTAACTTATATGTAATAATAAATTATATTTTACTGTTTCATATAATTTTCTTTTTCAATATTCAACATTTTAATCGAATTTAATTTTCATATAAATCATCTGTGTAATAAAAGGAAAATTGGATAAATACAGATGTCATATACTATAAAATAACATATTTTTGTACATAAATATAAAATATTTTCTTTAAAAATAAAGAATTGCACATGTAAACCAGAATATTTAGCACCTACGAGAAACTATTCGAATATAGGAATTTGCCTTTCTAATAAGTTATAGTATTTTACTTCATATACACGTGTGTGTTTGATTTTACTGTTCTATATAACTCAATTGTGTATTTACCTTAAATATTTTTACTAGCTGAAATAAATCTTCACGGGGAAGTAAAAATAAGAGAGCTATGTAGTATTAATAAAATGTGTGTGTGCGAATTTAAAGTACTAAAACAATTAAACAGTATTTTAAATAAAAATGAATGAAAATTGCTTCTGTTAAATAGATACACACATTACTACAGTAAATAATTCAGATGCAGTTTTTTACTATTGACACAATACATAAATTTAAAATTTTTAAAATTATTTGCATATAAAAAGTTTTTGTTATAAATGAAGAATTTTATCAACTAATAAATTCTTCAATTTATATTGTTTGATCTGCAAGTATCTTTTGATATCATAAGAGCTTAAATAAATCAAATTTAGGTTATAAAATTCCATCGTTATTTACTAATTATGGTTTTTCAAATTAATGTTATTCTTATTCGTTTAAAATTTAATTGAAGAAAAGTTACTTTAATATGTAAATGTTTAAAGTAATGTTTTTAATGAATAGACTGCAAATTTCGCTATGCAAGGAAGGAAACTCGGAAAACTCTCAGACACTCATCTTGAAAGACATGCATGCTTAATATGACATAATATCATAGGTTATATATAGAGAAATAACATTAAAAATACCGAAAATAGTATCCATATAAAGAAATAATATAACTATATAGAGAAATAATGTTAAAAATGTACATTAAAGATAATTTGAAATGTGCTAGTAAAATGTATATTGCGCAAATGTTTACTGTAAACTATCCAGTTCACAATGGCCTTAAGAGATAACTAGAACTATTAGAACAACAACATTCTTCGGAGTGTAAGATTTTTGGTCTGTTCTAACAACTTCTGAAGAAAAGGGATGATTAAATCTAATTTGTCAGCGTAGGTACTAAGAGTTTTACTGTCTTATGATACTGTACCGAGCTCCACGGGTTCGTGTTGATTGAGAGTTGAATAAAGCGACCACTTAATGAATACAAGACTTTTATTCGTAAAAAAAACTTCACTAGATAAACGAAATTACCGCTGTAACAATCACAATTATACAGCTACAATTCGTCAGATACGATAAGAAATAGCTTCCAATCACAGGTCTCAAATACCTCAGACAGAGAACAACTAGCAGTCACAACTAATCGTCTTCACTCACTGACTGTCTTCACAAAACTGACTCACTATTCCATGTCGGGCTGCGGTATTTATACCTGACTTGGCGGAGAAATCTACCAATTTCGCCAAGGCTCTGGAAGCTTCTAGGCTATCTCGAAAAATATTGGTCCTAGAGCTTAGGTGATGGATGTTTCCAGAAGTATCGATTTCTCGCCAAGTCGCCAAAAATCTCGCCAACCGTCGCCAAGTCGCCAAGAATCTCGCCAACTGTCGCCAAGTCGCCAAATCATTAGGAAATCCGCTTTTAAACTACAACACGTCTAAATACCGCAATTTTTGCCCAAAATGTGAGAATTTCTGATCTGTCTGAGATATTTTAAGACAAATATAATCATTATTTACAAATTTGTAACATTGCCCCCCTCTCAAGGACTGCACGTCCCGGGCAGTACAATCCCCTGATAGGAGGCCAAATTTAATATAAAAGAATTTACATTTCAAGAGGATACAGAGCACATTACATACACAAGAAACTAAAAATACAAGAAAATAGAAAAGATTGAAATTATCTATACTATTTACAAACAGACCATGGTCTACTGATTTTTACTCTACATTACGATAAGGAGCTAATCTATCATAATGTACTACCTTTGGTTTTGAAGCAGATGATTTTCTTATACGAACCACGACGTCGTTCAGTCTTTTTAGGACTGTGTAGGGACCTTAGTAGTATAAAAAAGAGAGTACTGGCCCATGGGGATCAGGGATCCGCGGGATCTGACTGATAAGGGGATCACTTGAGCCACGCCCCTTCCGGAAGAGTGTGCGGATCCCTCAATTTTTCGATATTCGAGTAAGAGTACGAGGGTCATTGAGGGTGTTACCTGTCAATCAAAGGGGGCGTGGTTTTGTGACGTCACGTGCTAACTTGTGTAAGTGAACGTAGTTATTTTTAGAGTTGAGTTGTTGGGATCCTACTGTTTTTAAAAATTAATTTTAAATGTTGCCAGCGGGTAAACGGCGTCAATAGCGTACCTACCTCATGGTAACTTATTCAAGTTGAGTTGGGTTGTTGAGTCTCTGCTGCTTTTAAAAATTATTTTTTGTTGTTGTGAGCGGGTAAACGGCGTCAATAGCTTGCCTACCTCGTAATAACTCATTTGCGTTGAGTTGAGTTGTACTTAAAGTTTAAATTACATTTTATTTCGATGCTTCTTAAATTATGTTCATGGCGCCATCTATAAACCAAATAAGGAACTTCATTTTCTCTTTTAAAAAATTTATATTTAAAACTGTCGAGGCTGGGTTCCGAACTCACTATCTCCAAAAGAATTCGTGGGGTATTGATTTGCGTACGCTAACGAATACCCCACGAACTCTTGTTAAAGCGAGTAAATCTTATGCAGACATTTCTTTTAGACCTAAGTAAAATTAATATAAACCAGTTTTCTAACCAGAGAAAACTGCTTACTGACGTAGTTTGACGTCATAATATGAGATTAAACATGTTTCAATGTGATGAGCCATGTTCACACAAGGAGAAAAAACCTGTGTACTGAAATATGCTTACGCTTGGCGGATGAATACAGTTTCTGGGCCAATCCTAATGCTGCATGTCAAATAATAGTAATATTGCATTGTAAATGTTGCTATATTTCATTGAAAAAATAATGTTTCGGAAATGAAACAAAATAATTTCTTAAAATAATAACTTAGAGTCTATTAAATTATTATTTTTTTATATTCTATTGTAAATAATAATTTAAGACTAAATACTGGGCATAATGAAACAATTGTATGCTATTTTTTACTGCTTTCATGAACGTATTTTCATAGTTGTGAAGGACATTAGCCGAGGTTCCCACACCTCGTTACCGAAACACGCGTGGCAGAGCCATTCATCAACAGGGAAAATTGAATAGTTGAAATGGATGCCGGACGCTTCCTTCAAAGTGTTTCATCCCACCACCCACCCTTATTTTGTTTCTTATTAAATTAATTATTCCAGAAAATTATTATTCATTTCAGAAATTTTGTAATGTCCATGCGCTAGAGTGTGTATTCCATCTTCAAGAATGTATCGTTTATCATCATATGGACTTAAAGCAATTTTGTTTTGACATGATGTAAACACATTGTGATTTACACTAACAATTCTTTTAGAGATTCTTCGCAACTGTATACCGTCTTTTAAACATTGCTTATAATTTTCGTGAGACAATTTACTATTTATTGTGGGTTTTGGTACACCCTTTGCTGTTTTCTTATTAAAGTATGGTGTTAACAAACTGTACATTTTAGAGCGTAAGCCTATGAATTCCTTAGCTGGAATTCCAGCAAGTTCATCTTTCATTTTCCCTACAATTTTTTTATTTTTTTCACTAAATGCAATATGATTTTTTGGAAATTCAGATGTATCATACAAATGACTATCTCTTTTCATGTCTTGGTAAATATCATGGTCTTCAATTTCGTAGCACAGTGAATCAGTATCTGTAAACAGTAACGTGGCCTTATTTTTGTATGTTTTTTTTATATGATTGTAGTGAAAATCATACATCAGATACTTACTTAAATCTAAGATAGTTGACCCTGTGTAAATGGGTCTATTTAGCTTTAATTTTTTATGTATCATTTCTACACCTATTAAGTTTTTATTAAAAATTGTGAATGAATGAAATGATGGTGATGCAAGCAGTTTTCTCATTCTGTTTTCTGTCTGAACAAGTTCAACATTTGTTCTGTTGCGCAAATTTTCTAGTGTTTTTCCGTATACGCTGTTATTTAGTAATTTATAAAAATCTTTTTCGAATTTGGATTGAGCTGATTTTCTCATTTCAGTATTGAACTGAATATATGGTTTTAACCAGTCATTTTGCTCAAATTGTACAACTCGATGAATTTTTTTGAGAACCATTCCAAGCTGCAAGTACAATTGTAAATTTCTATAATGTAGAACATAATGCTGTTTGTCGTGTAAATTTGGAGTTAATTTTAATGTGTCCTTCACTTTAAGCTGAAACTTTTTTGCAATATTTTTACTATATTGAGATATAGAATTCGATTTTATTAAAATATTTTCTGGCGCCAACGGATAGTCATTGTGTTCGTCGTGCAATTCTTTTCCATATTCTAATGAAACCTCTAACATGTAGCCATACTTATCATTATCTTTTAAACTATTGATATCTAAAGCTTCAATTTCTTCTATAGTTAACCAACGGAATCCTCTGACAGGCAAAAATTGTTCCATTCCCCAACCATAAAGGTTGTTAGCATCCAAATAAATTATATGATTTATAGGTTCAGCTTGATTAAAGTCTGATAAATATTTATGATTCGCTTCGCTAAACCTTTTTGTTATTACACTTATCCCCCCTCTCATTGATTTTTCAAAAAACAAATACATATCCGGATCTGTTATCAATTCCAATTTAACATTTGTCATTTTCAAGCATGCTTGCCAAGCTAATCCAGCAGTTGTAAATACATGTGCAGGATCAATTTTGTAATTTTTTAAACTCATTTTCCTAAAATTTTCAAAGATATCAGCTAAAATGAGTACATCCGTCTTTACATATATATCATGATATTCACCAAGATTCTTTATATTTAGTTCTTTCCAAACATTCTCTGCATGAGCATACTCTTCATCAGAAATTTCCTGTTCAGTTAAATCATTATAAAAATGACATTTTGATGGTAGGCATCTTTCTTCGAACTTTTCTATATTATCCATATAAGTATATGGGTAGATACCTTTACGTAAGAGCAGATCAACATGATCAGGTTTATTATGTTCTTTGGTGATAAGGAAATTTTCTCGCCCTAAATTCTCTGCCAATTTTTCCAATGATGTATTTAAAAATTGGAAAGAATCTATGAACTGTAAATTGCCTAGAGAAAAAGTGATATATTTTTGCATGTTATTCGCAATACAAGAAATCTTCTTCCATTTCAGTTTTCCTAAGCTCTCCATGATCAAATGACTGTCATAGTTTCTTAAATTGTGCATAACAACTGGAATTTTAGTCTTTATTTTGAAATTTAAATTGCAAGAATTGTGACTGGCTCCTCTATAGACTCCAGTTACGTGACAATGGTCTCGAACACGATCATTTCCTAAAAGTTTTGAACATATGTGACAACTCACAGCTCTCTCAAAATCACTTTGATCTTGATCAGAAAGTACCATAGGTTTGGGAGACTTTAGAATATTATTTATTTTTTCTTCCTCCCTTAAAAGATCAAACAGAAATTTGTCGACTGCTTCTTCACCTCGATATACAACGGGTTCTCCAATACTTTTTCCATCGGGCCCAATAACTATATAGCAATAGCCACATGGAATATGTCGTGCAATGTTCTCTGTATAGGACACATCAGATGTTCTTTTACACGAATATTGTTTTACAACAAGGCATTCAAAGTCTGCATAAATTATATATGGTATTGGTAACTGGTAGTGTTGCTTATCAAACTGTAGCCACTTTTCATTTTCACTAGGATAAGTAACCTTTTGAGGAGCATGTACTTGACAGTAAATAATATGTTCTTTTAAGTTTAATTCACCCTGGAATCTGCAAAGACAATAATCGCAATAATACATTTTTCCATTATGTTTAGTTAGAGTGGATAGTAAGCGGCTCATATTTTTTATTAGGCAATAATGTGATCCATGATCATTACTTAAATACAATAAATTGATATGATTTTGTATTCTTTGTTTTGTGATTCTAAGAGGAAATATTTCTTTTCCTTCACATCCAAAAATATTTACTGATAAGAAATTTTCTTTTTCAAATTTATCAATTTGATGGATTTTTACTGGATAGGTTAACATACTAGTATTTAAAGCATTTTCGTGCTCTTTATAATGACTTACTCTTTGGGGATTATTATGCTTTGGGAATAGTGCAGCTAAGATTGACCAGAGGAAGCACTTTTGGTCATTATTTTCAATATTTATTACAGCCTTTTTCCTGTCTATAAAAGATGGTAAGGAAATATAACTAGAGGCTCTTAGAGGTTCGTAGTGACCCATTTTAACTTCAAAATCTATAATATTGTCTATAATCCATCCGCTTCCTTTACCTTCAAATGATTCAAATGCAGTTTTAATTTTTTCATAAGCATCATTAATTTGATCATTTATTTCAATATCATTTAATGTTGTGATACAGTTTGACCTGAAGTAAGAAGAACAAATATCTTCTTCTGAATCTATCAATGCGCGTCTAAAACGAATATGTATAACACCATACCATTTTACACCTTTACTTTCACGAAAAAAATTTTCAATTATATTTTTCATCGTAATTTTACTATCAGAAAGAAATATGTTTAAATCTTTACTATTTAATTCATTAGGGTATATCTTCTGAGTTTTTACAACTTTTGTGACTGCACATGGATTCTGATTTCCTCTATTTTTATCACAACGTTTTTTTCTTCTGTTCTCAAGATCTGAAACGGCTTTTCTCTTATGAATAGATTTTTTAATCATTTTTTTCTCTTGATTTCTACAAGCTTTTATATGATTATTAAATTTATCAGTGCGGTAGAAAATTTTGTTGCATCTCACACAAGTTTTAATTTTGGATTTATTGTGAATTGTTTTAATATGTCTTGTTAAATTTGTTTTGAGACTGAATGTTTTATCGCAAATTTCACAAACAAATTTTTTAGTCGAAACCTAAAATGACAATTTAAAAAAATTGATTTTTATTTCAAGATTTTAAATCATTTATGAGTTAAAAGTTTTTATTTAATTAAGTTAACTTACATTATTTCCCTTTCCATGCTGATTTCTTACATCAAATAATTTTCCGTTTCTCACAACCATATGAGACGGACCCGGTATCGCATTCTCGTCGTTATCAAAAAAGCCTTCCGTCAAAAACTCTTCCACAACCGGTGCCAAATCTTGCATAGCATCAGTCACGTCGTTAGAATATGGCCAATGATTGCTATCAAACTAAGTATGAACATTACTATGATAAAGTATGAACATTACTTTTATTAAAAATACTAGTTTGTATTTAATCATAGATTTTTAAAATTAAAAAGAAATTTCATATATTAAATCTGAATAAACATATTTCATACAGGGTTATAAGCGTATCTAAATATATCTCAAATGCTTTTATACTCTTAAAAATATTTTAATTCAAATTTAAACTGTTAACAAAAATATGTAAGTATATTTCAAAATAATTGTGAATTTTAATTTTCCTTTAAAATCCGATGAGGTTGTTCTTAATTGTTAAATCTAGCGTTGATTTACGATTTCACCAACACATTATAGGGTACATTCACATGAAAAATTATAAACTCTCGAAAATATTTAACGTACACATTTACCGTTTTATCAAACTTTACAGGTTTTATTTTTAAACATAATAATCTGTAAGAATAATTTATACATTTGATTTCAATAATTATCGATTTCATCACCAAATTATGTCACATTATTACACATCAAAATAAGAAACGCAAAACTTAAAAATAAAGCGCACAATATGTTCATCAATGACTTAAAGTATTTAATGCATTTGTAATAATTGTATAAATCTTACAAGAGAAATTCTAGCTAAGAACTTACCAATGGAGTACATGACGGACTTCTCGGGCTTCTATTATCCATTTCACTCCAATGGTTTTTTCGCACAAAATTTAGAATGAATTAATTTATAAATTAACTCACATCACACGACGCTAATAAGTAACACAAATGTTAAATCGTTATAAAATAATTCAATCACGATCTTACTTCTCATACGCTGCTTTACTCAAGATATAACGTTCACAAACTTTGAACACGTTTTGTGTGTATTACACTTTTAAACTCGCACCGTTTTACCCTTCCTTATCATGTTTTGTTGGTATCAGTAGTCCGGTTTACCACCCTTTTTTCATATCCTCCTATTAGTCAAATAAGATAAGAGGTGATTTATTATGTTGTCAATAGAAACCGGACCCTACACACCACAGAATGGGGAAATAATTCAACATTGGGGGTTGAAGGAAGTAAGTACTACTAAGTTCATAAAAGAATACAAATTCATTTCGAAGGAATATTTCACCTATCAATCAAAAAGGGGGTGACGAACACCACAAGAGAATTTTCACTGACGCCATGTTACTCTTCATGGCATTATCTGTGAATACATACAGAAATATTTTTTGAATTTAGAATTTTTAAATTGCGATAGCCGAGAGATGAACCCACAATTTTCAAAATGATTTCGAGCGGTATTTATTTGGGTACTGTAACAAATAGCCTAGGAACTCATACTGGCTCAAATAAATTATGAAGCGACTCCTTTCCATTAAATAAAACATATGTAGAAGTCTGTTTAAAAGCTGTAACAAAAACTTCACGTGATTTTTGACGTAGTGTGACGTTACGATACAGAATTTAATATATTCTTGCACTATAAAACATGCATTTAAACTTATGTACTTCAATACCCTTAAGCTTCGCGAATGAAAGAGAAAATTTTCAATCAATAATTGAAGGAATAAATAACTAAACTGAGATGCTATATTAAAAAATATTTTTTTTTTGCTTTGATACAAAAAGTTAATAAAACACAGACAAATATACTCTTTGTTTAAAATTTAATCCAAGGATTTTTTTGAGCATACATAACAGGTTTTACAAGTTTATGATAATTTTTATACAATTTTTTATTTACATCTAAATGTTCTGGAAAACTTGATTCTTTTAAAATGTTTAAAAATACACTTCTTCCCACCGGCGCCTTCTTCTTGTTTCTTAAAAAGTCGTTAATGAGAGTAACAATGTTACTCCCTGGAATGATACTATTTTTATATATGATTTTTCCTTCAGGAGTCCATTTTAAGGAATTTTGCTGTTTGAGAAATTGAAAAACTTCTTTTACAATTTTCTTATACCGCACCGGGGCGGCTATAATCGCCTTTTCTTCTAAATCATTCAATTCTTTCTTTACTGGAAATTTCAATTCTGTTACAGGTTTTTCTTCTACTGAAGACTCTTCTTGGATTACGTGATTACCTTCTGATGGTAAAGATTTTTCGACTGAAATATTTGTATATTTTTGTAAAATTTGTAAATATAATACAGCTTTCTCACTATCAGTTAAATTTTTTTGTTGAAGAATGGCTTTCATTTGTTTATCAAGATCTGATAGATAATCAAGAGCTTGATAACGATCTTCGGGCACTAACATAAATTTCTTACTGTGCTCCATGGATGAGACTACTAATAACCGAGATAGCTGCAGGTAATAATATTGAGAGAAATCCGTCACCACGTTGAACTAACAGCTGTCTTTTTTTATAAAGGGGAGTTTTTCTGTCTGAAAGTTTTCGTAAACTTTGCTTGTAAGAAGATAAGCGATTTTTTTTATTCTTTGTTAATGGTATGTTACCCTGTAACACGTTAATTGCGCACTCACACAATGTTTTAATAACACTATTTGAACACTTTTTTAAAATAGGCTTTGCGCTTTTACTTTTAGAAATTAATTTCAAGAGCTCTAGCGTTTGCTCTGCACATACTGACATCTTGAGAAATAATGAAGAGAATCAACGCAAACTTTCTATTTATAGATCTGTGAATGATAAAAAATATCATCGTGGTTGATAAATCCAGAATTTATCCCCTGGAAACATTCCTGTACGCATTCGCAGAGATTCGTCAGTGTCTGTTTTCAAATCAACAAGTAAATAGCTAAAAGGTTTTGATGTTGCATCCTCGTAGCTTTCCTGAAAAAATTTGGTTTTCGTTGGGTACAGCTGTTTTCCCAAGTGTGATACTTGGGACCGGTCTCTAGGGTTTTTAAATAATACCAGATAATGTGAATTTAAAGAAATTTCTCTCATTTCTCTTCCTTTATGAAAAATGTTTTGCACAAGAAAAATGACACTAACATTTCTGTGATGAGAGCCTTTTGTGAATAATTTTGTCAGTTTGGAATCATTTCCCAATTCACTCATGAGATCGTCGATGACAATCAAAGCATTGGAATACTGATTTAAATTAGGATTTATACCTTCATAAAACTCTATGCCAACCATTTCTTCGTAAAGTTTTTGATATGCTCCGTAACACCAAAGTAAAGTTTTTGGAAAAGGTTGAATCATTCTATGTTCGATTAATTTCTTTACAAAATGTGTTTTCCCACTACCCGTAGGTCCAGCTACTATCATAGTAAAAGGATGCTTCATCTTTAAAATCTCCATAATGAATGACAGAATTATCTTCTTGAGAGGCATTTTATTATCTGTAAAGCTATGGAGAAAAGTTATATTGATGCCAAATATAAATATTTATTTTAACGTTGAAATTTATTGTTTTACATATGTTTTTTATTTTCCTCCAGAAGTTATTTCAAACTAATAATAATTATTTTTTATGAGTAACAGAATTGGAGTTTTCTGTTTAATAATTATATTTGTAAAATTTAAAAGTTAAAAAAGAAAAAATTATAAAAAATATTTGGAAGTTATTTATTTATATTAAGGCGTGAATATATTAAAATAAATACATAACACATTTTTTATTTCAATAATTTTTATTTTACTTTTTAAAAATCATTTTTATAGCATACTTTTTCTTGACAAACTGAAACATTTGAAAATCATTGCTTTTATTTACAGATAATTTTTGCACAATGGAATGCATAGAAATTCCTTGACAGCGTTTGAATATAAAGTAAATACAATATGCTCCACATACATTAGAAGTAATACTTTGGAATGTAACAGAATTCCATGAAACATTTAAGTACTGAGATACATAATCTGTAAAATTTTTTCCATAAAAATATGGTGAATGTCCATATGAATCAAAAAATTCCAAGTTCTTGTCTTCATCCACAAACAGAGCTATCCAATGAGATCCTGGTTGAGATGAGTCATCTTGATTTACGATAGCAGCTGATCTTTCAGAAAGGTGTGGAATGAAATCCGATGGAAATACTCCTTGAAATATCGGTGCTGTAATCTTATCACGGGATAGGGCGTTAAATATTTGATGATTATTCATTTTTAATTTCCAAAGTCAAACGAAATATTTCTGGATTTGTTAATTTCAATCAAATTTTCAAATTCAGCAAAAACAATAATACTTATAGTTTGTTGTAATGCCTTGCTAAATTTTACCTCCAAACGTAAATTACTATGTTTGATAAGATTCAGATGTTCTCCGTCACACAAATCGGGAGATAAATCAAATGCGTATAAAGTGTTACCCATCTTATATTCATCTCTTGATATAAATAAACCTCGGTCTTGTCCTAGTTTTTCTGTACCTAAGAAGAGACTTTGATAGGCTCGTATAAAGTTATTTTTTTCAAAATCTGGTTGTAGAGGATTATGAGGCATGGGCTGGCCATCTATGTATATTCCAAGGAAATTCAAGTTAAAATGTTGAAAATCGTATGGAGATTTCTTCAAAGACCCATGAAAGGCTTCATTATCAATGCATCCTATAATAATTCTTTTAGGCATCTGTCCTGTGAATACATTATCTTGAACAAAAGACATGTTTCCTTTTGGAACAGAGTATACTTTATTTAATACTCGATTGATGGGGTATTTTGCCATTTTCGATTGTAAAGCTTTAGCATGTCCTAATATGACGCCAGGACTTACACGAACTTTTCGTATAAATAGAGAAATATGTTCCAAAACTACTTTAAATCCTTCACTACCTATCAAATAAAATTCTGGGTTGCTTCGAATAAGTTTTACTTTTAAGTCCACTAAATTCAATAAAAGTCTTTCTTGATGAAATATATCACTGTGAATACCACCAATCATATCCACAGTAGCACTGTCTTTAAAAAAGCTGCTCTTTTGTTGAATCCATCATCCGAGTCCTTGTAAAACAATTCAGCAGTAAGCTGGGACGTTTTACTATCATATCCGTGATTTAGTAATGTTTCAATATAGGCTCGATAGGGGTATGTGTTATTAGAATCAGATACAATGCGATCATTTAATGTAACATCTACTTGTGAAAACAGAGAATGCAGAAACAAGTTCACAGGTCCTATGTCATCCTCTTTTCCAATGGGTAAGTTATTTTTTTTTATTATTTTTGCTTTAACATAAAGTTGAGTTTGGCTGAGATCTAAATATTCTTCACCTGAGCCACTAACATAAAATTCGACGGGGCCTCCATCAAAAACATTAGACAGTGGATGAAATTCCACCCATTGTCCACTTTGAATAACAGTTTGAGTACTGGGTAAATGAAAAAGTTCAAGCTCTGATTTCACACATTCTGGTGAGTCTTTTAAAAGAAAAGCCATTATGAGTCGAAAATATCACGTCCTGTCACTTTCTGAATTTTGGATGAAATGAATCGCTTTTGCTTCTTACGTTTTCTTTTATACTTTCCTCTGCCCACCATCGACTGTACTTTATCGAGAGCTTTTTGGGCTAAGTTCTTCCCACTCTCTTTGGCTCTTGCTTTTACAGCTTCTTTAAAATCTTGACCAGATAAAACATCAGATGCAACACGGGATCCAGTGAGAAGAGCTTCCTTACCAATCGTTTTGCCACTTTTTAATAGAAAAGGGAAAGCAGCTCTAAATAATCGGCGAAATATTCCCCCGAGACCATATCCTTTTTGGAAAGAAATACCTCGATAATGTGGTAAACCAGAACCTGACTGTCCAGCATAATGCTCTTCGAATTTTTTCGTGCAACAAACATATGGTACACTCATCTTGACGGATAATAATAAAATGATCCATAATATGTCGTTTAAAACTATTTATAGTATTTGCCTCATTCGAAAATGTAATATAATTATAATTTTTCCTCGTTCAAATGGTACAAAATCTCCTGAATTTAATCTAAGCTCAACGTTGATGGTTTGAAATGATTGACGAATCAGGGGTAAGTATTGAGGCCTGTCAAAATGACGACTTATTATTTCTCCGTCTTTTCCTTCTACCCTGACAATTCGCAGAAGTGGCGCTTGTACATCACCAACGATTTGTGGTGATACAATATCTGTATAAACATAAAAGAATGGAAATGCAGCGTGTGGATCTGCTACAAATTGACTGTGTGCAGTTCCCGTGATCGTTTCGTTTTCAAACCCTAAAAGTTGTTTCAGACCATCATTGAAAGTGATGGAGAATCCATTTTTTACAGTTATTTTTACTTTCTTTGTTGATTTATTAAAACCTAAATATATTTTGTCATGCAATAAAACATCATTCATTGCTTTTAAAATATCAGTAATGCTCTCATAACTTCCAGGTGGTATAGTTTTCTTTACATTTCGAGTAATATTTCCATCTGGTATACCAAATATAAATGAATTTCTGTTATCATTCACATTGAACCATGTATGAGGATAAATGATTTCCGATAAGCCTACTTCCCATTCTCCGTTTAGATTTATTGGAGTTGGCAACTGTGTTATAAAATTAGAAATTTTATTATTAGGAAAATATTTTAAAGAGCTATCAGAAGGTAGTGTCACATAAAATGACATGATTTAAAATGACTGCTTAAAATATTGTGCTTTCTATTTATACCATTCTGACATGTTTCACCCAAGAATTGAATTTTTCCGGATAACCTAAGAATTTTACAAAGTATTCGGTTGCACCATACCTTTTCCTTTTCTTTATCACTTTTTCTACTGGATAAAAACCCGAATCGGTGACTTTTTGGAGCTCCTGGGAATAAAATGTGCCTTCAATAATTTCACCTGATAAATCTTTTAATTTATAAACAAAAGGATTCCTTGGTATGATTTTATGAATTGTGAAAATTTCTTGTGTCCAATTTTGTTCGTATCCCTTTTCAAATCGCAATTTTTCTTTATTTATGCGAACTGTATCTCCAATTTTTATAACACTCCGTGTATTATATTTTTTCTGATTACCATACAATGTTTGCCATACTTGGGTTTCATTATCATGATTCACTGCAATAGGTTCCATTTTTATACTACGATGCCATGTATTATTATAACTTTGCATTAATTTATCTATTACGTCAATATATCTTTTTGTATTCATTTCTGTGAAATATTTCCACATTTTAGTTTTCAGTGTTCGATTAAACCGCTCTACTACGCTCGCTTTTGTTTGGTTATGAGTCGAAAAGAAATGTATGTTTCTGTCTTTTAAATATTTCTGAACCACTTTGTTTCTGAACTCGACCCCATCGTCAGATTGCAAAATTTTCGGAGTCTTTTCACTAAATATCACTTCCAAGGCTCGTTTCACACTTCGACCTGTTTTATCTTTTAAAGGAATGGCCCAAGCATATTTGGATAAAATATCTATGCAAGTGAGTAAATATTTATAACCATCGTTAAAATTTGCGAGAGATTGCAAATCAGCTAAATCGACTTGAAACTGTTCGTTTAAACCTCCAACAATAACTTTATTTCTTTGAAATTTATGCCTCAAAGGCTTATGTAGAGTATAAGAATCCTTTCTTTGTAACCATTCTTTGATACTTTTTGTTTTTATTCTTCCCTTTAAAGCTCTATGTAAACTATTAATGCCTCCAAAACTCCCTGGAACTTCAGGATCTTTATACAACCGAGCCAAAGTAGCGTCCATTGCATTTGTGTTAACAATCAAGAATGAATATTAATTGTTGAATGTACTTACATTTATACCCATATTTAAAACACTCTGTTTACATGAGATTATACATTTGTTATATGTTTACATTTAATATTTTTACATATAATTTAATACATTTTCATATTATCTAAAAGAAAAAATGATAAACACACACATTTAAATTCTAAGCAATGATATTTTATTTAGCATATTATCAAAATAAATTTGTATACAAAAAAATATTCAATTTTTTTACATATTTTTATCAAATTACATTATTCATTCATTATTTTCGAAGTATTCAAATGCATCTTCTGGACACAAAATATTTCTTACATTTCGAATAACGTTATCTAGACGTAAATTTCTCAGGAAATCAACTGTCACATACATAGAAGGTTTCAAGGCTAAAAATGGTTCATTTTCCCTGAGACTGTGATAAAACGAATCAGCAATTTCTAAAATTTCTAAAGAAAATGCATGCGAATTAAAAGTTTCTACACGGTTAGCCCATAGTTCTTCAGCCAAAAGACATGGTTCTTTTAAACCTTTCTCCTTAAAAATGTCACGCACGGCATTTTCAAGGGTTTCTAACAAATGTTGGGTTCCGAGGCTAACATCAAAGGAACTCGGCAAAGTTTCTTCAATAACGCTGTCAAAAACACAACGATAAGCATCTAAGAAATTCACTGTGCGGAACATGTGATCTAGAACAGCATTTGCAATACTGTTATAATTTCGCAGCATATTATTATATTGCTCTGCAGAAATTGTAAGGGATTTTGAGTTCCATCCTTGTTTCACACGAGTGAATGTAAACACTTTAAAGTCCTTACTTGTAATCTGAATTTCTGATTCAGGAAGGAAAACACTACTTCGTAGATGGTTCTCATTTTGAGGCACAGTTTCTCTATCCATAATTTGTTCAATCCACCACGGTCGAAGAGTAATTCCTTCTGAAGTTGGATAATATTTCATTCCATATTTCTGATACTTTCTAATGTGTACTGTGACAACTCCATGGAAAGTACTGGGAAACACAAAAACGGAGTCTCCTATAGGAAATACATCATCTGGAATCTCATTTTCATAAAATATTCCCGTGGTCTAGAAAAATAAACAAAAATTATAAACTACTCATCTGTATAAACCATATCTCAGAAACATTGAACACTGAGTAACTATAAAATAATTATCTTTCGTTTAAAATAAAAAATAAAACTTACTTTAGATTCTTCTCTCTTGACTTTTTTGTTGCTTTTATCTACATCTAAGTCAGAAGCATTGATAGAAATCTACAAAACAAAATGAAATTTTGAGTTTTAATTATATTTCATAGTAGGATTCACAAAAACATTTAAAATTTGAATATAAATACATGCAAATTAAAACTAACACTTACCGCTTCTGCTGATTCATTTAAAGCACGTTTGTTGTTTGGTGAAGACATGATGTTTGTAAAAATCAAAGGAGTGCAACTTGAAATCCCGTTGAATATATAGAGCCTTTCGAAAGCTTGTAGAACAGCCTAAATAAAACACTTAGACAGGAACTAGAATTATTTTTCAAATCAAGAGCAATGCAGCATTGTGATTGGTCCAGAAACTGTATTCATCCGCCAAGCGTAAGCATATTTCAGTACACAGGTTTTTTCTCCTTGTGTGAACATGGCTCATCACATTGAAACATGTTTAATCTCATATTATGACGTCAAACTACGTCAGTAAGCAGTTTTCTCTGGTTAGAAAACTGGTTTATATTAATTTTACTTAGGTCTAAAAGAAATGTCTGCATAAGATTTACTCGCTTTAACAAGAGTTCGTGGGGTATTCGTTAGCGTACGCAAATCAATACCCCACGAATTCTTTTGGAGATAGTGAGTTCGGAACCCAGCCTCGACAGTTTTAAATATAAATTTTTTAAAAGAGAAAATGAAGTTCCTTATTTGGTTTATAGATGGCGCCATGAACATAATTTAAGAAGCATCGAAATAAAATGTAATTTAAACTTTAAGTACAACTCAACTCAACGCAAATGAGTTATTACGAGGTAGGCAAGCTATTGACGCCGTTTACCCGCTCACAACAACAAAAATAATTTTTAAAAGCAGCAGAGACTCAACAACCCAACTCAACTTGAATAAGTTACCATGAGGTAGGTACGCTATTGACGCCGTTTACCCGCTGGCAACATTTAAAATTAATTTTTAAAAACAGTAGGATCCCAACAACTCAACTCTAAAAATAACTACGTTCACTTACACAAGTTAGCACGTGACGTCACAAAACCACGCCCCCTTTGATTGACAGGTAACACCCTCAATGACCCTCGTACTCTTACTCGAATATCGAAAAATTGAGGGATCCGCACACTCTTCCGGAAGGGGCGTGGCTCAAGTGATCCCCTTATCAGTCAGATCCCGCGGATCCCTGATCCCCATGGGCCAGTACTCTTTTTTATACTACTGACCTTCCCAGTTGGCTTGCAACTTTGGAGAAAGTCCTTTACGTCGAATCGGGTTCCACAACCAAACTTTGTCACCTTCTTGGAATTCATGTCCCGTCGCTCTTGTGTCATACCTTGTCTTCATTCTTTCGGTCGTCAGGTTGATTCGGTCTCGAGCGAAGTTATGGACATCTTCAAGACGTGCCTGAAGGTCTCGAAGGTATTCCTCTGGCGATGAAGATGTATCCGGTGGACGACCAAACTGAAGATCACAAGGGAGACGAAGTTCGCGACCAAAGAGCATCTGTGAAGGAGTATATCCGGTAGTCTCATGGACAGCACTACGATATGCAAGCAGAAACAGCGGTAGCTTCAAATCCCAATCTTGCTGATTTCTGGAAACCATAAGGGAGAGGTTATTCAAGATGGTTCTGTTAAACCTCTCTACCATGCCATCCGATTGTGGGTGTAGTGGCGTGGTCTGCGTCTTGTCTATTCCGAGAATTTGACACATTCCTTTAAACACAACAGAGGTGAAGTTTGTCCCTTGATCAGAATGAATTTGTAAGGGTGTGCCGAATCTGGAAACCCATTGCTGCACTAGAACCTCGGCTACTGTAGTCGCCTCTTGATCGGGGATTGCAAACGCTTCAGGCCACTTAGTAAAGTAGTCCATGACAACTAGTATGTATTTGTTGCCATTTGAAGATCGTGGTAAAGGACCCAAAATGTCTAATGCTATTCGCTCAAAAGGTGCTCCTACGTTGTACCGCTGCAACCTTCCTCTGCTACGTTTCTTTGGTCCCTTACGTGCCGCACAGTCATCACAAGATTGGCACCATTTCTCTACATCTTGTCTCGTTTTGCTCCAATAGAAGCGTTCTCGAACTTTCTGTAGAGTTTTCATTACTCCGAAGTGGCCTCCAGTTGAGCTACTGTGCAATTCTTTCAAAACATCTGAAATTCTTGATTTTGGAAGAACAAGCTGCCATTTGAAATTACGTCCATCATCGGACTCCCATTTCCTGTATAAGACACCATTTCTTATATGGAGTGAGTCCCAAAGAGCCCAATATTGTTTAGTAGCAGGACTGTAGGTGGAGATATCCTGCCAACTTGGTTTCATACTGGAAGATTCTTTTAATTCTAAAATTGGATTTATATCTGGGTCTTCTTTTTGGGCTTCTCTAAGTTCTTTATCACTCCATGGGTCGGGTTTTGATGGAGTTGAAACATTAACTTGGCGTACCGCAGGATTTACTAACTGATAGTTCTTCTCTATTCTAGAACAATATCGGCAGCTTTCATTACACGGTTTCCTTGATAGTGCATCAGCATTTCCATGAAGAGTTCCTTTGCGATGACGTATTTCAAAGTCAAACTCCTGGAGTCGTTGAATCCATCTGGCTACCTGTCCTTCTGGATTTTTAAAATTTAAAAGCCAGGTTAAGGATGCGTGATCTGTCCGGAGCAAGAACTTTCTTCCATAGAGATAATGGTGGAAATGTTCTATGGCTTTGACGATTGCCAGCAATTCCTTTCTGGTTGTACAATAATTCCGCTCTGGTTTCGATAGACATTTACTCCAATAAGCAATGACATATTCTTTATCATCAATTTCCTGCGACAAAACAGCTCCGATATTTTCATTGCTGGCATCCGTATCTAAAATGAATAATTTTTCGGGCTGGGGATATGCAAGAACGGGCGAAGATGTCAACGCCTCCTTCAGTTGTTTAAAAGCTTTCTCACATTCATCTGTCCATAGAAATCTCTGTTTAACTTCTGTCAACTTGTGAAGAGGTCTGGCAATACTTGAAAAACCTTTAACAAATTTCCTGTAATATGTGCATAGTCCAAGAAAACTTCTTAATTGGTGGACATCTTTTGGACGACTCCAGTCCTTAACTGCGGAGATCTTTTCAGGATCTGTTCTTACACCTTCAGCAGAGATAATGTGTCCCAGATAGCTTACTTCACGTCGGAATAAATTACATTTGCAAGGATTCAGCTTCAGGTTGGCCATTTTTAATTTTTCCAGCACCTTTCGGATGTTTCTTAAATGGTCTTCGAATGTGCGCCCTACAATAATGATATCGTCCAAATATACCAAACAGGCTTCGTAGGAAAGTCCTCGTAATACTGTCTCCATCAGGCGCTCAAACGTTGCAGGTGCATTGCAAAGCCCAAATGGCATGACCTTGAACTGCCAAAGTCCTTGTCCTGTGGTGAACGCAGTCTTTTCTCGATCCTCAGGATGTATCTCTACTTGCCAATAACCACTCTTGAGATCCAAAGTCGAAAACCATTGTTTTCCGGATAAAGCATCAAGTGTATCGTCAATCCTAGGAAGAGGGTAACTATCTTTTTTAGTGATGTTGTTTAACCGACGATAGTCAACGCAGAATCGGGTAGAGCCATCTTTCTTCCGAACTAAAACAATAGGCGAAGCCCAAGGACTCTCTGATGGCTCAATAATGTCATTCTGCTGCATTTCCATCAGAAGATTATCCACCTCTTCCTGCTTAGCGAATGGCAATCTTCTCGGATGTTGTTTAATGGGTGGATGATTTCCTGTATTGATTCGGTGCTGCGTCAATTTGGTCCGCCCAACATCATCTGATTTCTTGGAAAAGAGATCTCCGAATTCTAATAATAGATTTCTTGCAGCATTCCTCTGTTTATCATCTAACTCTGCACTCTGAAGGAGTTCATTAATTAGAGTGTCAGGAGGCTCAGATAGTGTGGTTTGACAATTTCGGTTAATACAGGTCACTGGAGTGCAAGTCGCCAGCACTTCTCCTTCTTTTATTAGTTTTACCTTATTGCTTAGATTAGCAACTCTTACCGGGATTACATTTCGTGAAAGGTCGACGAGGAAGAAGCCACTAGTACTCCTTTAACGCTATTGTCGGAATCTGGATATTCAGTCAATCCATAATGAAAATTATTATCTTCTGAAAGAGCTCCGGAAACTATTGTCTCAGTTCTTGGTGGTAATGTTGTTTCACTCTTTGCAGTTATATGATGGACTGATTTAATATCTGAATATTTCGTCTTAAAAATCGTTATGTCTTCAGAACATGAGTGTAGTTCATTATTTTTAAAATCTAACTTGAAATTGTTTTCTTTGAGGAAATCCAATCCAAGAATAAATTCGTCATTTATATCAGCGACATATGCCATATGATGGTAAACGGCATTACCAAATGCAATGTTTAGCTTGACTTTTCCATGCACTTTAATCTTATCACCTGTCACAGTTTGGAGGGTAATGCAGGGCGGCGTCCAGATGAGTTTGTCACCAAGTTTGCGAGCCAAATCTGTCCTAATGATAGTTACGTTGGCTCCAGTATCGATTATCATTCTGCAGGGAACTTCGTTGACATGTCCCATAACGAAAAGTCCGTTGTCGCCGCTACTTACGGAAGAAATGTGAAACGATTTGAAATGGGGCTTCTGACTCTCTGGACATCTCCGCCCCGCGAGGATGGCCACATATTAGTTTCCCTGCTGTGGTGGAAGATCATTTCCACCATTTTTTCGTTTCGGGCAGTCTCTCTGAACGTGTCCGACTGCACCGCAAGTCCAACACTGAATTTTCGTGTTTCTGCCACCTTTACTCAATTCTAAGTTACGGAATTTTCTCCGCAGATCTTCGATTTGCTTTCTGAGATCACAGTCCGTATCAGTAGCAGAGACGGCTCTGATTGAGTGCCGGTCTTTACGCGCGGCCTGCTGGGCAGCCTCTATCTTATGTGCGTAGACTAGGGCAGATCCAATATCTTTGACATCGGCGAGTCTAAGTGTTTTCTGTATCTCCGGATCCCTCACACTATCGATGAAGTGATGGAGAGCCAGATCTTGACGTGTCTCAGCTGGGCAGTCCGAAAATGCTAGATGGGAAAGTCGCTGAATATCGGCAGCCAATTCTTGAAGACTTTCACCCGCTTTTTGATAGCGGGACTTTAACTGTAGTCTGCTATATTCCTTAGTGCACTTATCTCCAAACCGCAGCTCAAGCGCACTCGATAGGGCTTGGAAATCGTGCCTCTGCTCCTCCGGAAGCGTCTCGAGGATGTCAGCCGCGTCTCCTCTTAAAGAAGCCGCCAGGTGAAAAGCTTGGGCTCGGGGATTCCATCCATTAGCTTCCGCTACCATCATAAACTGGGTCTTGTATACTTGCCAGGATGATTTCCCATCAAATGTTGAGAGTTTAATATTGGCTAGGGAAGGCACAAATGTCACGTTGGGTTCCTCATGTTTGTTTGATATTTGCTTCTCCAAGCTTTCAATCTTCTTATTCATATTGTCTAATGCTTCTTCAACATTTTCTTCTATCTCCAGAACTTTAGTTTCAACTGAAGTTACCTTATCTTCCATTGCATTCATCTTCTCCTGAATGATGTTGGAGAATTCTTCTTTAACACTTACAATGTCCTTCTTAAGTTCCTTTTTAAGCTCCTCCTGTCCAGCTTTCATCTCCTCCTGTCCAGATTTTATCTCTTTCATCATCTCGGTTTTAATCTCTTCTTGTCCAGCTTTCATCTCTTCTTGTCTAGCTTTCATCTCTTCTTGTCCAGCTTTCATCTCAGTTTTCATATCTTCTTGTCCAGCTTTCATCTCAGCCATCTGCTCCGCTAATTTTTCGAGAAGACTTTTCATTAAATCCATGTCCATTTTTCTTGTGACACGCTGCATCAACTCTTCAACCCCGATTCTGACACCAGTTGTACCGAGCTCCACGGGTTCGTGTTGATTGAGAGTTGAATAAAGCGACCACTTAATGAATACAAGACTTTTATTCGTAAAAAAACTTCACTAGATAAACGAAATTACCGCTGTAACAATCACAATTATACAGCTACAATTCGTCAGATACGATAAGAAATAGCTTCCAATCACAGGTCTCAAATACCTCAGACAGAGAACAACTAGCAGTCACAACTAATCGTCTTCACTCACTGACTGTCTTCACAAAACTCGACTCACTATTCCATGTCGGGCTGCGGTATTTATACCTGACTTGGCGGAGAAATCTACCAATTTCGCCAAGGCTCTGGAAGCTTCTAGGCTATCTCGAAAAATATTGGTCCTAGAGCTTAGGTGATGGATGTTTCCAGAAGTATCGATTTCTCGCCAAGTCGCCAAAAATCTCGCCAACCGTCGCCAAGTCGCCAAGAATCTCGCCAACTGTCGCCAAGTCGCCAAATCATTAGGAAATCCGCTTTTAAACTACAACACGTCTAAATACCGCAATTTTTGCCCAAAATGTGAGAATTTCTGATCTGTCTGAGATATTTTAAGACAAATATAATCATTATTTACAAATTTGTAACAATACATAAAACCCATTCTCTGTTTACGAAGAAGCTCTCTCTCATAAACAACACATTATAGATATTTAAAGAAATGCTATACTACGGCTTGAAGTTGTTGGACTTAATGATATAAATTGTCTATATATTGTACTGAAAAGTTTTAATAATTTAACACATATTTTTTTATGGTACAAGATTTGTAAAAATACTAATTCAATTGATACGATTGTTTAAAAGTATCTTAGTTTACTGTTAAGAAAATCTCAAAGTTCTTAGAAATTATTGTTAAAGACTTAAAATTTAAAAATAAATTAATATTTATTTCGATAAAATTTATGAAAATTTCCTTCAGATCCGAACTGTATTTAACTAAGCAATTTTAATACCCTGTTAAAATTCATTTATTAAAACTTTTTTGAAAAATACTGTTGTCTACATTTAAAAAATAAGTAAAATAACGCTTCTCATAAATACTACAGTGAAATATCTTCAATTCTTATTAAACCAACCTTTTCTTCAAAGAGCCTGAAGATAATTCAATATTACAAGCTGATACTTCAGGATGTTTTTCGTAAATATGCAGTTTAATATCTGGTAATTTATTTTACAGTTATATAAAATTATAAAAATGTTATGAGTAGAGCTAATTATATTTAAAGATTTAAATTGAAATTAGATAGGAATAAAACTACAAAAAAGATCCTTTTATGTACAATTTTTTTTCATCATAATTATAACTTAACCTGAAAAATAAATGATGTAAATTTAGAATTTTCAGCTGTAATACGTAGGATATTAATTTTATTGTGATTTTTATTTTCAAACATTAAATAAATAGAACTACATTTACAAATTTACAATAATTTAATATAAATATATATATATATACTTTATTATCATGATTCTTAATAACTTAACAACAATACTTTTTTATTTCAACACAAATTTTATAAATAGCCTTCTACAAGAAATATGATGCAATTCTTTTGACACATTATGAACATTCTGCAATACTGCAGAATTTTTTAACTTAACTCAAAATATAGCTATGGCATTTTGTTTATATTTATTATTTATGCATATATTCATTCTGAAATTTCTCTAACTGTAAAATAAATCCTTTAATTTTAAGCTTAAAAAGTCCTTAAAAATACATCAATTGTTCAACTTTTAATAGTCTTGACACATTTGCAATAGTTTTTATTTTTACCCAATAGTGTTTGGGGGCAGTCCTTCTTACAAAGACTGAAAGAACTGATTGGTGAATTTAAACTCATAAGTCACGCCAAAGCACCTGTTTACAAAGAAAAAATAGTTCCTATCTCAATGGGGGGGCGAATTTTAAGTGGGGAATGAGAAGACCACTTAACCGCAATAGGGGTAAAGTGGACAATATAACCCCCGCATCCTGATTTCCTTCCCCATGTTCTGACGCAGATTTTCTCCGCATATGTGGTCAGTTTGTTTGTCCCCTCTCGCCTTCCTGGAACTGTATGTCCGTAAATCTCATGGGTGAGGAAAAAGTAGGGCAAGCTCAAATGCTTCTCAAATTTGACACCGGAAATATCCGTTGTGAGCTTAATCAAGCAATGAGAGAGAAAAAGCTCTGCTCGGAGATTTTGGAAAGAAATATTCTATTTACTGTTCAGCAGAAAAGTATACAGATGCATAAAAAATTGATCAATTTTGTTATTATTCATTAAATGATCAAAACTTAATATCAATGTTGAAATAAAAATATAAATATAAAATATAATTATTTATTTTTCTTGATATAATTTCAATTTGCTTTGATTTTACGAGATTTGATTCTTTTTTAATGGGCCTTATGAGAAAGCAAAACAGTTACGCTTCTCTCTAACTTTCAAACATATTTTCAAATAGACAAAAATGCCGAATTTCTTATCTCTCTTAAAAAAGAGAAAATAATGTAGTTTATTTATTAACTTTGGAATAACTTTTCTAGCTTTATAAAATATTTCGATATAAAATGAACGGAAAATTCAGTATATTTCGCTTATAATTTCTATCAATGCTTTTTGTAGGAATGGAAAGTCTACCTCTCTATTTGGATTGATCAGGCATCTCGACATTGTTTCTTGATATATTTCTAAGCAAACTTTAAAAACAATATAACCTATTACATAATCCGCACTTTTGAGTTCAAATATGGCGATATCATCATTCGTATCTGAAGAAGTAAATTCACTTAATGAAAAATAGAGTCTTTAATTTAAGAATAAAATATAATCTTCACTTTGGGAATAAGCAAATGATCTTTTTCGTGTGTATGTGTGTTAAAGCTTAGCCTCTCAACAAATTAAAATAGAATGTGTTTCTCAATAAAATCATAAACATTACAAAATACTCTAAATTCCTCGAAATGTCGTAAAATAGATTAGGGTCTCACATTTCATCTAAATTCAATGTATATACCATTTTCAAATTTTTTAAATTTTCTTCATCTGTAACAAAATTTCAGAACTCCAGGTATCCAAAATCAGAGCTCCAAGCTTGCAGCCAAATTTATAACATCATCTTTAAATATTGTTTTCATAATTATTCTTAGCGTATTTATTCTCATTTTAACTCGCCAAAAAATCCTAAAATTTTGAAGATAATGATCTTATAGTGTTCATTTTAAAGTATCAAGCGACAATTTAGCTATATCTAATATATAAAATTCTCGTGTCACAGTTTTCGTTGCCATACTCCTCCGAAACGGCTTGACCGATTTTGATGAAATTTTTTGTGCTTATCCGGTATCTATGAGAATCGGCCAACATCTATTTTTCATCCCCCTAAATGTTAGGGGTAGTACAACCCTAAATTTTTTTTATTTTTTTTGGTTAGTTCTGTAAGTTCCTAATAGATGGCGGTTTAGCATCTAAGTTGCACAGGTATTCGGCAGATGGCGACGTGTTTATTTTTCTAGATTATACCATCTTCGAGAAAATTATCGTGCGCGCGCAAGCGCGTGGTTAAATATAGAATTTACATATATTTTCATGATGTATAATGATACTATAACAATTTTTCGTGAATCATTTTCATAATTATACTTTGTATTGTGTTATTATTGTGCAGTATTCAGTTTGAATATTTTTAATATTATAAATGGTAAAATAAAATTTTTATTTATTACTGTTTTTCTCTACTAATTTTCATACCACCTCGAAAATATGTAAGTATTTCTTGATAGCCTTTTATTATTTTTTATTTTTATTTTATAATTTGATAATTATTAATTTATTCAGTAGAACATTTTGATCTAATTTATTTATTCAAATGATAAATTCTTTTAATTTTTTTTTATTTCAGTATAATGCCGCGGAAAAAATTTTTAGTTTTAATATAATTTAAAATTAAAATAATTATAGTTCGATGTCAATGTTATCTACCTCATTTATAACAATTTATTTTTAGATGTCTTTAATTTATATAGTATATTTTATAAGTAAGTCACTGATTACAAACTATAATTTAATATAAGATGAATAAAATGTAAATTCAGAAAGTATATGTTGATTTGTGCTTAATTTCAAAATTTCGATACTTTACCTATTACTATTAAATTTTTGGTGAAACGTTTTATTTTTAATCTCCTATGAATGAACCTATTCTAAATTTTTTTAGAAAATATTAATTTGATTGAACCCAAGAATTAGTAAAAAATTGATTCAATGTATTTTAAAAACTCAGCCACTGCAACGCGTGGCTGGGTCCTTTGTATATATATATATATATATTGTAATGTCTCACTGTCAACTTCAGAGCCTCTGATGGGGGAGGGTGAGTAGGGAGACGGTTGGTGCCAGGAAGTCTGACGAAGCTGTGTTTTGTTTTGCTTTGTAATACTGATATTGATTTTTGTTCGCGATGCAGGCGCGAGAGATATAAGCGAACCCTGATATGACTTCTTTGTAAATTTTGTTTCTTTATTAATTAAATGTATTTGTTTAAAAATTTGGAGTCTTTAGTTTGTTTCATAACAATAATATATATATATATATATATATACATATATATATATATACATATATATATATATATATATACATATATATATATACATATATATATATATATACACACATATATATATATATATACATATATATATATATGCATATATATATATATATATATATATATATATATATATATATATATATATATATATATATCAAGGAAACTGAAGGAGAAAAGAGCAATTCTAAATGATTCCAAAAGACGTTACATTACTACACTGGGGTCAAGGTGAGAAAGTGTATGCATAATAAGCAAACTTTTCTCTCTTTCATGGCTGTAAGTAAATCGCATACGCAGGCCCTATTTGCTTGGTAGTTGAATTCTATTCCTGTTCGTACCCAGGAAACGAAAAGGCAGTTCAACTATCACTTTAATTTTTATCTTTTTCTAATTTTCGAAAAGTATAAGTGCTATTATACTGAGTTCAATAGTGGCATTTTATACATTTTGCAAAAAGTATTTTCGCATCTCACTACTTCCTTTTTGAACTGATTTCGTCATTATTTTTATTTTCGACATGAAATATGTTTTAGGACATCAACAAACGAAAATGTTTTATACCACATATTTTGCATTTTTATTGTTTGCTGGTATTAACTTTACTTTTCCATAAAAATATTATAAGTTTACTAACAAAAGTAGCTAAATAAAGATAATAATTTTCTAAACTTTCACTTGTATATGCTTTAGATCAAAATGCATAAAAGATTATAAAAATGAAATTATTTGATTTAAATTTCTAAAAGAAATAAAATATTTAAATACCTACATACATATATAAATATAAATTGTAATCACATATTCTTTTTGTTAGTATATTAATATATTTAAAAAGATGTAAAATAAATTATTATGTAATTTTTATTCTATGTAAGAGATTGAATAAAAAATTATTCATGCTCTAAAGATAAAATGTGGAGAAATTTCTTCAAAAATGTACATTTAGTAGCTCAAGAAATGTGATAAGAATACACTCGAGTATGTTTTTATCACAATGATGTGATAGAATTCACCTCCCTACCAATGCACCCCTTCATCGTAATTTCTCAGCTTTTTTCTTGATAAATTCAATTTTTCGTTTTATTTTATTTATTGGGAAGTTTGAAAATGTTATACTTTACACTTAATTATGAAAAACTTTTTCCAGGGCTACTATTGTATAGCTCTCTATGGAGCTTCGAGTGCGGAGTTCTTGTGTTGTGGCAAACAGCAGCCGCGGCACATCTTCCTTGATATAAGCGACGAAAACAGTAATTAATCTGCTTTCCCCCAATAAATTTGGCAATTATTGAATTAAATTCTTCAACTGCATTGTTTGTGACATCAAACAACAAACTTTTAGCATTTTCTGCTAAAAAGTTCATGACCTCCATTAATTTAAAATAAATTTCGCTGTTTTTCAGTTTTGAAAATAAATCAGCAGAAATACTCTGGCGATTGCAAAAATAATCAGCGCACTTGTAAACTCTTGTAGAAGACCTTTATGAGTGTTTCAGGACGAGTCTTTTGGACAGCACTTGATGGATTACTTCTCCCGTGGAGCAGCACACCCCATGTTGCTAATCTAACTGGCACACAACAATAACATTTCTTCCCCCTTTCGAGGAACCATTTTCTACCGATCAAGTTTCCTTCATGCAGTGGTGAGAGATTTCGG
>JAJQOW010001354.1:47500-52800 GCA_037975125.1 Latrodectus hesperus | reverse complement strand
TGGAAGTATTGGAAATCCATCAAATTAATACTGAGGTGGAATTTTTCACCTCTAACTTCTTTTTCAACCGAGTTGAATCTGGGATAATCTTCTCTGGTGTTTGGGAAATGTTTCTTATTAATGACTGATGTACCTTCTTTATTAGCTTTGTGAGAAGATTGTCATATGCATCGAGTTTTTCTACCAAATCAGTTGGAGAGGTGATGTCATCCCATTCATCCAAAAAGTGTTCCTTAAACTCCGGCGGGCATTTTTTCTTGATTTGATCGGTTATCATAAGGTATTTAAATTTTTTAAACGTGTCTACTTTTCCTTCGTTTATCCAATTTTCAAAATAGTTTCGAATTTCAAAATAAAAGTCATTCCATGTACTATCAGGATTCCTTTTATTTGTCACATATAGGTGACGAACATGTTCAGCGCATAATTTGAATCTTTTTAGCAATATCTCTTTTATATAATTGTAATTTTCAGCTTTTTCTTCTAGCTCACGAACGATTATTTATGCCACTTCATTTGGAAGAACTTATTCAACTTTTGTATATATATTCAACTTTTGGACATTAAGTTGACTAGGTAAGCGATCCATTGATTTTTTTAACCTTCAGAAACTCAAAAATATTGAGAAATACAGATATGTCATCTTCTTTTAAATTAAAGCTAGGAATTAACTTTTTTATCTAAATTTTGGTGGATCATTTGATTGAATGGGTAATACCGGGCATAGCAAATTCAACTTTTGGACATTAAGTTGTAGCTTAGGAACTTCAAGTTCATGGGCTCTTTCTTTTTCTATTCTGGCTTCTTCTATTTATTTTTATTTTGTTGTACGTTCACGTTCAGATTCATTTTCTCTTGCTAGTCTCTCCTGCTCTTCTTTTGATACTCTTTCTTCAATAATACTGGATAATAAGTTTTTCGTTAGTTCCTCATTGTCCGATTTGACAATTAAATCCTTTAGCTGCATTACTTTCATATTATTCCTTTATCTAAGCAGATTTCCTCAGCCAACAATATCAAATCTTCTTTTCGACCTTTTGGAAGGTATGCAATCTTAATTCTATCGTAGAGAGGTTATCAATTTCGAAAGTCTTAAATACTTACTGCGTTTGATGATAAATGAAAACATAATGGTTCAGATAAAGTTCTTAGAATTCTTAACAAAATTTACAATCACTGTACTTAAATTGATTAAAATAACTTAACTTAGTTTATTTTCACTACAGAATAAAATCATAGTTCAAAGTAATTTTAATATATTAATTGACACATTTTTAAAATTGTAAAAGTCACTAGAAATGTTCAATGTAAGACTCATTTAAACCAACTTTTGAGGTAATAATAGTAAATAGAATAATTAATAAGTTAAGACCAAATTCACAAGTTAAATGTCTTACACATCAATTATGAAAATTTACCCATAATTCAAATTTTAAGTCACTAAAATAAAAACTATATTGTAAAATTCTTATATAACTATTGATGAAACAATGAAGAAAAATATTACTTATGATAACATAATTTTATATATATATATATATATATATATATATATATATATATATATATATATATATATATATATATATATATATATATATATATATATATATAATATATATATATATATATATATATTCAATAAACTTAGTGAAGACTTTCGATTTCATTTTAAATTAGAAAAACAATTTACCATAGTTTCAAACTCTTGTACTGTTTATTCGGCAATTGTATATACCAATCAATAAAGTAAAATTTGAACTCAATTAAAAATATTCACACAACAAGTAATTCCTATTCTGAGTATTGTTTACTATATAATCGAAAATATCTTCAATTATTCTAAAAAGAATCATGTAAAAATAACACTATATAGATTTATATTGTGATCAAAATCAATAACACGAAAATATTCTAAATGGGAAACACTAAAATAAATTCCATATTCAAAAGTTCTAGCAATATTTAATTAAAAGAGAAAAATTGAAACAAGTTTTAATTTTAAGTATACTTCCATGAGAAGAAGAAAAACATACGTATCTTAAGCATATACTGTTTTCAACATTTTTTTTATTTATTTATTTTAGACTGAACTAAAACACAAATGTAAATATCAAGGTTTAAGCAAATACTCTTTGAATTCAAATGAAATATTTGTTCTAAATCAGAACACACACTATAAATTAACAATATCTGGTTTGCCAGGAAGGCTTCTAAAATACAATTTCAACACAATGATTTATTTCAAATCCTATTCGAAAAGAAGAAAGAAAAATAACTTTTTAGAACAATATTCTACTTTCAACGACAATGTTATTCATTCAGAAAACGATGAGTAAGCTATCTCATTCTTTTATTAATGTCTATCACCTTCTTTAGTAAAAAAACGAAATCAAACTATATAATTAAGTTTAGATTTTTTTAAAACTGTGATCAACAATTTTAATAGCAGCTATGATTCCTTATATGATTGATCACAAGTTAAATCATTTTAATAATAACACTTTCCAAATGTAGAAAAAACTATTAACATCTCAGTACCTCTAAATGACTTTTCTTTTCAGGGTGAAATGTAACAATACCTTGAAATCAGTTTTTCAGGATGAAAATGCTGTTCAAGTAAAACAGGAAAACTAGCTCTTTCTATTCAATCATATACTCGGAGTAAGTTTTGATTCGCCGCCCAACTTGTCTAGTGGTCAGCGTGCCTAACTGCGGATAGATAGGTCCTGGGTTCGAAATGGATGCACTTTCTTTCTGTCTATCCTGTCTTTGTCCTTTTCTTGTATAAATGAGGTGTGAATGGTTGCCTATCCTATAAACGGGTCGCTATGGCATGTGTGTACTGAGGAAGTCGGACTCCACACCAAAATAGGGTTCAGTTGGAAAAGTGGAGCAGCGCACCCCTTGTTGCCAGTTAGATGGCACACGACAATGAATGAATGAAATGACTTGAGGAATTGGGTTCCTTTTTTTAGTTCTAAGTAGAAAATCTTATATTTCTTTTTTCTCGAGTGGATTTGACTAGTAATTGGCGTTTCAATTTACCCCGAAGTTATTCTTTTCATTCAAATTTGGATTTTGAGTTAGTTTCGAAAGCATTAAAATTTATACATCTATTATCTTGTATGAATGAGGTGTGAATGGTTGCCTACCCTATAAAAGGGTCCCTATGGCATGTGTGTACTGAGGAAGTCGGACTCCACACCTAATATGGTTCAGTTGGAAAAGTGAAGCAGCGTACCCCATATTGCCAGCCTGGCTGGTACATGATAACAACAACAACGAGATTTAATTCGATTCACCTGAAATAATGTATGAGTCAAGCCTTTGTTCTCGATAACTTGGAATAATTCTCTGTTTGTAATAATGGCTATAATTTTGAAAAGCGGTTGGGTGCCAATGTGTCAGGTGGTTTTGGGTTTAATCAAAACAGACTTTAGTGTAACAATAATTTAATTATTCAAAGTTAAGTTACACACAATAACAAAGAAAAACACTATATTAAAAGGATGATTAAAATACATCTGAAGAGTTCGAAATCGAATGTCTAACTAACTGTCTTTCCTTCTCCCCGCTAGGGGCGCTCTCAGAAAGGAAAAGAGAGAGAGTTAAGTGTCACGCTTGCAAATTACTTAAAAAATAGAATTTTGTGGGGTAAAATTCTGAAAAGGATATATTTTTATTGTTAAATTAAGCATATTTTTGTAGCTATGATTATTGAAAACGCATTTTTATAATTATGACACTTCAGAAATTCAAATTTCGTGTAACAGACTTAAAACTTATTTTGTTGTTGTTGTTTTCCTATGACACTTGGACAAGCCAAGCTCGCTATGCTTTTGGCAGTGCGAAATATGTCAATAGAGAGCGTCTTTCGTTTGGATTAGAGCACCACGAAGGTGGAAGTACGACTTTGCTCTTATTAAGGTGCCTCATAATTTTGAACCACCGTCAGGTGACGAGGCTAAACCTGAGCTGGCACCCTCCTCTCCACATCCACGCCACACCAGCGGGAGGATTTTGGACATCACAGATTAACGTGGACACGTCCCCAACCCACGGAGTTCCAGTAAAGGAGGGTACACTGTGGTCACCCTCCTAACCACTGCCCACGGCAAATGATGCTTCACTTTGACGAGCTTACGTGAAGTGGCGTAAGCTACTGAGGCACTGGAGCTCTGAATTATTTTGTGAATTATTAAATGAACATTCTATTGTGTGATAAACCATCTAAATGTGTGTCATATTTCGCATCTTTCGTATCTTCGTTAGGGAACCCTCGGAGCTTCAGCAACCCAGTGAAGGAGAGTACATCGTGGTCACCCTCCCAACCACTGCCCGCGGCAAATGATGCTTCACTTTGACGAGCTTACGGGAAGTGGTGTAAGCTACTGAGGCACTGGAGCTCTGAATTATTTTGTGAATTATTAAATGAACATTCTATTGTGTGATAAACCATCTAAATGTGTGTCATATTTCGCATCTTTCGTATCTTCGTTAGGGAACCCTCGGAGCTTCAGCAACCCAGTGAAGGAGAGTACATCGTGGTCACCCTCCCAACCGCTGCCCGCGGCAAATGATGCTTCACTTTGACGAGCTTACGGGAAGTGGTGTAAGCTACTGAGGCACTGGAGCTCTGAATTATTTTGTGAATTATTAAATGAACATTCTATTGTGTGATAAACCATCTAAATGTGTGTCATATTTCGCATCTTTCGTATCTTCGTTAGGGAACCCTCGGAGCTCCAGCAACCCAGTGAAGGAGAGTACATCATGGTCACCCTCCCAACCACTGCCCGCGGCAAATGATGCTTCACTTTGCTACTGAGCTACTAGAGCTCAAAAAAAAACTTATTTGAAAAGTACCATTCGATAATTTTAAATTAATTCAGTTATTTTTTGATAAATAAAAAATAAATTGTCGCGAATAATACCTATCAATAGATTAAAACTATTAAATCAAATATTTAAAATATTTATTTCTTATACTTTTAATCTGTTTGATGATATTGGATATTTTTATACCGATTTTCTCTCTACGTTTCTGATAATTCAGTTTTCGCAGAACTGAGTAATATGGTGAATCAAAAAAAGGAAGAATGAAGAAGTGTTTTTTTGTGATGTTTAGGTCATCGATCACAATTTCAGGACAAACATTAGATTGTCGATAACTCGATTGTCCACTCTGTCAAAATAACAGACAGAATCTGACGAGCCCAGTGATTTATTCGATATCACCTCTCTCTCTAGCAGTTATTTTTTCCCATAATACCTATTCTCCTCAGAAGTTAGATATC
>JAJQOW010001354.1:0-42500 GCA_037975125.1 Latrodectus hesperus | reverse complement strand
GTTGGGCATTGGAAATAGGAAAGATAATTCATATTATACATTTATATATACAGGGTGATTATAAAAAAACTTTGCCAACATCTGCACTTCTAGCGTCCATTCTATTTAACCGATCAAGATGATACTTCAAATATAGTTCTTTTGAGATATGCGCTCGAGATTCTGTGAATGGCAACACAGTGGCCCTCGCGGTTACAGTTATAGTGACAGAAGCTCGAAATTTTCGAATGGCAACGCCTACTTTTTACCATAGCAAAATGTTCAGCACATGCGAAAACCTTATATAGCGTTGAAACGGTGCCGATATGTCCAAAAACCGACGTGTTATACACATACAAACAGTTCTTCAAGGCGCACGGAGGAATAATGCATACGACAGAGACAAGACACTGCTCAATGATGAGAACACATAGAGAAAAAAATCTTTATTAATTTCCAACATTTTCCACATGAGTGCCATCACAGGCAATTACGCATTGCATGCGGGAGACGGTGGACAATGTCGCTGCACGCAACATGGCACGAGGGATGTTTCCAATCTCACGCCGTATAGAATCCTTTAAGTCCGACAATGTTTGAGGATTGCACAGATAAACTCTGGATTTGAGATAGCCCCAAAACCAGAAATCCATAGGCGTCAGATCTGGGGATCGCGCAGGCCACGGAAAAGGATAATAGCGTGAGATGATGCGATCACCAAAATGCTGATCCAGGAGCCTTTTAACTGACCTCGCTATATGTGGAGGTGCGCCATCTTGCATCCAAACAATGTCATTGAGTGCATTCAGCCGACGCAACTCCGGTAAGACATAATTTTTCAGCATGGCTGCATACCGAGGGCCCGTTACAGAACATGTTGCAGGGCCAGTCGGGGTCGTTTCCTCAAAGAAGAACGGGCCCAGAACAAATGTAGCTGTAATGCCGCACCAAGCAGTCACTTTGGCGTCAAATAATGGTACTGGCGCCACAGCATGAGGATTCATCTCTCCCCAGTGCACACAATTCTTTGTGTTAATGCTGCCATTTAAGGTGAAATGCGCCTCGTCCGTCCATAGTATGTGAAGTGGCCAGTCGTTATCCGCATCATATCGTAACAAAAATGCATTTGCGAAGTCCAGACGTTGTTGTGGGTCACCCGGCTCTAACATCTGGACGCGCTGGAACCGATAGGGAAACATGTGAAGTACCGAGCGCAAGAGCTTGCGGACCGTTGAGTTCGGAATATCCAACACGCGCGCTATGCCTCTTGCGGTTTCTGTGTATCCTGCAGTCACTGTATGGTGCACTTCCATGACAACGTCCTCAGAAACAGTTGGCCGTCCGGAGCGCTGTTTGTCACAGGTGCAGCCTGTATCTTCGAATTTCCGCACTAAATCACGCAGAGCTTGCAGAGTACATGGGCCGCGTCGTTGTCGATGATTGCGGCGATACACACGCAAGGCTTCCGCAGCGTTCATCCCATTTTGGTAATAGAGTTTGATCAATTCACCGCGAACTTTCATAGGAAGACTCATATCGTCGGCATGTGCGAGTTTCCGAATGACGACTTCGCATACCCGCTTGGTATTTTATAGGTTTCCTACGCTGAATATCTGGCGACCGGCGTTCTGTGATTGGTTTCTTGACTCTGTCACATGCAAATTTATTGCGTGCGCCCAGATCGTGTTTTATTGGCCGGTTTTCAGAACTCTTTTTTGTGTTTGCAGAACACTTCCGTTTTTAGACATATCGGTACCGTTTCAACGCTATTTAGGGTTTTCGTATGTGCGGAACATTTTGCGATGGTAAAAAGTAGACGTTGCCATTCGAAAATTTCGAGTTTCTGTCACAATAACTGTAACCGCGAGGGCCACTGTGTTGCCATTCACAGAATCTCGAGCGCATATCTCAAAAGAACTATATTTGAAATATCATCTTGATTGGTTAAATAGAATGGACGCTAGAAGTGCAGATGTTGGCAAAGTTTTTTTATAATCACCCTGTATATATATATATATATATATATATATATATATATATATATATATATATATATATATATATATATATATATATATATATATATACAAATATATATATATATATATATATATATATATATATATATATATATATATATATATATATATATATATATATATATATATATATATGTGGGGGACGGTGTCTAGGGGTAATGATGTATTTAAAAAGAGATGATGGGCCATAATTGAAACAAAATTAATTTATTAAAGAAAGTATTAAAATATTATTATTAACTATTAGGTTATATCTAACTTACTATTTACAATATTTACATGTTTAAATGAAATAAGTAGACAGCAGCATCATGGCTGACCTATTAACTGCGTAGTAGTTTCTTTGTCTCCATTTCGGGAGAAAACAAATTCGCGGCCTATCCTCTCGGAGTTCAATTAGCAGAGTGACTTACTTTCACAGATGTTTCTCTTATATCTACAATCAACACGAGTCTGCTCGATGCTGCCATCTATTGACATATGTTATTACGAAAATATAATCCTACAGACTCGGCCATCCTGCAAATCACTGGCCTCAGTGATTATCATAATTTCAAACAATTACAAAATGAGACAATGATAAAAATGAAATATTTTCACAAGTATAATAATTAAAATATAAGCAAGTTAAAGTCTCTATTGCTATAAGCAAAAATGTTCATTATATTAATCTAAATTGAAAATATCATCTGCAAATGGCTAATATTTTATATTTACCAAAAGAAAAAAATACAAAAGTAACATTAAAATAAGACTCACATTATACAATAAAATTCTATAAATGATAACTGTTTATTTTTCACCCTGGCGAATAAAATTTCATTAAATCCGCGGATGAGGTTGTTCGGTTAGGACCTTCATGAGAACCTATTTTTTCTAACTCATACCTATCCTTAGCATTCGCTTTGACTACTCGGTATGGTCCTAAAAACTTAGGTCTTAGTTTTAAACCTGTCCCGAATTGTGTCCTTTGAATAACCACCAAGTCTCCTTTCTGGTACACTGGGGCTTTCTTGCGTTTCTTATCGTACGTCTTCTTGTTCTCTGCCTGGATCTTTTGGATGTTTCTTTTCGCATCTTGCCGTAATAGATTTCTCTGTTCTTGCAATTCTTCCATTACTTCTTCCATTAGTAAGTTTCGTATGTGAATGTCTTCTTTATTTCTCATTGTTATACCAACTAATAATTCAAATGGAGACCATTTTGTACTTCGGCTGGTGGTGCTGTTAAGGATTCGCTGCAATTTATCCACGAACTTGTACCATTTAGTGGGATCTTCAATTGATAGTTTAGTCAAAACGGGTATAAGAGTACGATGAACTCTCTCAACTTGACCGTTTCCACGAGGTACTCCGGTGGCAATTTGGAGATGTTGTATATCCTCTTCTGTGCAATAATCACTAAATGCTTTGGAGGTGAATGCTGAACCTCTGTCCGTTATTATCCTTCTAGGATTACCGAATGTCTTTTGTTGTAGTTTTAATTTTTCAAGAGCATCTTCTGCTGAAGTTGATTTGACAGGGTAAAGCCAAGTGAATTTGGTAAACGCATCTACGATGGTGAGAATATGCTGATAGCTTTTGTTGGTTGATGGCAAAGGACCAATAAAATCAACGTGATAAGTACTTAAAGGTACATCTTCTTTTGGAATAGGATTTAGAAATCCTTCTTTTTTACCACTCTTTTTGTTTGACAATATACAAGGTACACAATTTAAAATTACGTTTTGTATTCGTTTATCCATATTAGGTATGAAAAATTCTCGTTTGATTATTTCCTTCGTCTTCGCAGTTGAAAAATGTCCCTCTTCATGAGCCGCTTTGATGACCTCTGTCTGCATGGCCTCTGGTACAACGATTAGTTCTCGACCATTTACATATTTGTACAGAATGTCGTTTTTAAGGAAAAAATCTGAAGTGTCGTTGCAATCGATTAAGGACTTCCAACTTTGGATGTTTTCGTCATTCTGCTGGGCTAATTTCAGTTTTGCAGTAATAGTGTCATTCGTAATAATGGAAACTGGATATCTGCTCAAAGCATCTACATGTTGCATTCTTTCACCCGGTCTATGTATAATTTCGTAGTCAAATTCTTCTAATAGTAGGGCCCATCTTGCTACTCGAGTTATTAAATCTTTCTTATCCATTGTTTTTTGAAATGCTGAACAGTCCGTTACAATTTTGAAATGATTACCTAACAAATAAGTTCTAAATTTCTTTAAAGCGTTAACTATAGCAAGGACTTCTAGTTCGTAACTACTATATTTCTCTTCCGCTGGAGTTGTTTTTTTGACATATACTGAATAGGATGTAATTTTCCGTCATCACTTTTCTGTAATAAAACGGCGCCATATCCGTGCTGGCTTGCATCCGTATGTAATTCTGTTGGTTTTCCTTGTGCGAAAATTTTTAGAACTGGACTTTCGGTTAATAAACTTTTCAAATGATCAAATGCTTTAATTTGAGGTTGTTCAAATACAAAAGAATTTTCTTTTTTCATCAGGTCGCTTAAAGGTTTGGCTATTTTGGAATATGATGGAATAAATTTACGGAAATAACCGGTCAATCCCAAGAAACTTTGAACTTGTTTTACTGTTGTTGGTACTGGAAACTTCTTGACAGCTAGAGTTTTTGCAACTGAAGGGCGAATAGTTCCATTTTCGATAATGTGACCTAAAAATTCTACTTTTCGTTTTAAAAATTGGCATTTCTTGAATTTTATTTCTAAACCATATTTCGATGCAGTTTCAAATACCTTTTTAAGTTTTTCTAGACCTTCCTTTTCATCTTTCGATGGGATTATCAAATCGTCCATGTAAATTATAACGATGCCTTTCCTCATGAGTTCTCGAAATATGCTGTACACATATCTTTGAAATACGCTCGGACTGGTACTGAGACCGAATGGTACTTTATTGAATTCAAATTGTCCATCTGGAACAACAAAAGAAGTGAATTTTCGACAATCTTCATCTACATCAACGTGAAAAAATCCATTTTTCAAATCTAATGTAGTATATACATTTGCTTCCTGGAGTTTATCTAAAACGTCTTCTATTAACGGCAATGGAAACCTATCTTTAACCAATTTTCGATTTAGTTTTCTATAATCAATGCATAATCTATTAGTACCATCTTTCTTTTTAACTAACACAATTGGACTTGCATATTCCGATGAGCTTGTTCTTATTATTCCTTGTTCTAACCATTCGTCGATTTGCTGATTTACTGCTTTATTTTCTGGAAACGATAAACGGCGAGCATGTTGATAAACTGGTATGTCATCTTTTAAGATAATTCTCATAGAGACGTCTGTTTTTTCGGTCTTCTTTGGTTCATAGTTCGAAATTAATTTCAACAATTCTTGCTTTATTCGTCGGTCTTTAATATTTTCCAAATCGATTTCATCGTCTGTTTTTACTTCGCTTACCGGTGAATTTATTAACCAAGTATTTTCACGTTTATGAACTTTAGTACCTTCTTTGGTAAATTCAAGTGAAGCGTGTTCTAGAATATCTGCACCTATGATAGCTTGAAAATTTAGACGAGATTTCGGTACTACGTGCCACATAAGAGTGTATTTTTCTTCGTCTATCTCCACTTCCTGTTGGAATGAACCTTTGGTTTCTACCTGACCTCCTAAACCTGACAGCATTATTGTTTTATGTGTAAACTCTGAGGGTTTGACAATTCCTCTACTCAAATCTTCGCGTATGAGTGAGACCGAACTTCCAGTATCGATGAGAGCTTGAAAACTTTTTTCTTTCATAATTATGCATTTTGTCTTCATTCCTCCTTTAAGGGTAAATGAGCAGTTCTGCACAGGCGGAGTAGTAGGCTTATTTTTGCCGCGTTTGGGACAATTTATGGCATAATGTCCTGGTGCTTTGCAATGGCTGCAGTAAATAACTTTCGTTTTTTCGGCGTATCTATTACGATGATCTAAATTAAACGATCTTTTCTCGAATCTGTCATTTCGTGAATATTCTGCCTTTGGCGAATTGTATTCAAAATTTCTCGTTCCTTTAATATCATATCTACTCTTAAATGGTGAATAGCTTGATTTCGGTTTCAGAGTTCTTCGAACATCTTCATATTCTTCGAATCTCTTCGCCAGTTCCGTCGGTGTGTTTATCTTGGACCATTCATCTATGAGGTGTTCTTGAATTTCAGGAGGTGCTTTTCGTTTCATCTGATCTGCTATGATCAGATCGCGTAACTCATCATAAGTCGATATTTTTAACCCTAGTGTCCACCCGTCAAAGTAAGTTTGCAGTTCATGGTGAAAATCTTCCCATGTTCTTTCGGCGTTCTTCTGATGAGACATAAATAACTGGCGTAGCTTTTCCGGAGATAATTTAAATCTTTTTAACAGTAAGTCTTTGACGTGGTCATAATCGTTGGCTTGGTCCGCCGGCTCCCTTGCAATCATATGGGCTACCTCAATGGGTATTAGACCTAGAAGCTTCTGCACCCAATTTTGTTTCGGTAAAAACGTTAGTTCTGCATGTCGCTCGAAAAGGGTTAAGTTGAGACTAATGTCGTCTTTCATATTGAATTTGTGAAAATTCTCGTACACGGGCTTATTTGACGATGAAATATTTATCGCTGGATTTTCCGGAATTATATTTTGTTGGACTTGAATTCGTAATTTCTCGAGTTCGTGCGCTTCTCGACGCTTTTGGTCTTCACGCTCTTCTTGGCGAATTTTGTTTGCTCTTTCTTCGGTTTCACGAAGCATTTTTTCTTCTTTTTCTGCAATCTCACGACGTGTCCGTTCTTCTTTCTCTGCGGTTTCACGACGTGTTCGTTCTTCGGTGATGCTAATTAACAACATTTTCGTATCTTCTTCTACGTAACCAGGGTCAGTTATGATAAGTTCTTTAAGTTTTGGCTTTGTCGTGGGTGTATCTACAGTTAGACCTAACTCACCTGCTAATTCTATTAAATCTTCTTTTTTGTACTGTAGTAAATACGCCATTTTAGTGGTCATTCAGAGAATCAATTAATTTTTAACAAAATAAAACCTTTTACTTATTTAGAAAGTGCTTAGATCAATTTTAGTTTGAAACCTTTCAAAATAATTCAAATATAAAAAATAAAATGCAATATAGTATATAATTTCTTAATATAAAATAATCAATTACCTGAAAATTCTGGCACTGAAAATATATAAATGCACTGAGAATGAAAATATAAAAACAAACTATCTTGGATTTTGTTTAAAAATGAAAAATAATTTAACACAGTATACAATATATATAAAATAATAATATGCTATTAATATTTATGCATGCACCAAAATTTTGAAACCTTTCAAAATAATTCAAATATAAAAAATAAAATGCAATATAGTATATAATTTCTTAATATAAAATAATCAATTACCTGAAAATTCTGGCACTGAAAATATATAAATGCACTGAGAATGAAAATATAAAAACAAACTATCTTGGATTTTGTTTAAAAATGAAAAATAATTTAACACAGTATACAATATATATAAAATAATAATATGCTATTAATATTTATGCATGCACCAAAATTTCATTGCATTTCTTTCTTATTTTTATATGAAGGCTTTAAAATATAAGTGAAAATAAAACTGAAAGATATAAGCATAAAATATGTTTCACCACAAATAAATAAAATAAAATAATCTCTCTTGAATACCAAAAAAAATAAAATTAATGCAGTAAGAGAATCGGTTGTTTTGAAAAATGGAATCATTAACAGACAGAAATATTATCAAGAAACTTAAATCACTTGAACGAAACGTTGCATCTGGACGATTGCCAAATCATTAGTCACTCAAATTTGAAAATAAACTCTTGCACTGGTATTGCTATAAAAAATAGATCGTAGTTCTGAGTCAGCAAAAATGCAATAAATTGAAAGAGGATTATAAATGTATGGGTAAAACTGTTAGATACGTTTGAATTGTTAAATATTGGAGCTGATTCTTGATTTTATCACACACATTGAACTGAACGCGCACAAACACAAATTTCACTTGAAGCACACTTTTTTGATGATGTTCTCGATGATGTATTTCGACGGTATTTTCGGAGAATTTTTTTTTTTTTCGGCACTCACCACTCGCTAACGTAGGTGTGGTTTTTCTTTCGTAGCTCGATTCGTAGATTTTTATCGCTGGTTTTTCACTAGGTCGAAACTTTGCTGGGATGATTTGCTTTTGACGCGATTCGTTGGGTTTCGCTGGAGACACGCTTTCTATTCGATGAAATTCGCTGGAGAACCGGTGTTGAGGAATTGGGAGCGCTTCGCGATCAGTTGTCGCGCGGTTGACTCTCAATTTGCAGGATTGTTGCTCGATGAGTTGTGTCGCCGGATTGTCGCTGGATCTCAGAGATTGTGGTTTCGCTGGATCGTCGCTGGGTCTCAGAGATTGCGGTTTCGATGTTTCGCTGGATTCGATGTGGCTCTGCTTCGGAGATTCTCGTAGTTAAATTCGCTGGTTCCGGAGCTGTTTGTCGATTTTGCTCTGCCCAGTAGCTTTGTCCAGTGGCTCTGCTTCGGAGATTCTCGTAGTTAAATTCGCTGGTTCCGGAGCTGTTTGTCGATTTTGCTCTGCCCAGTAGCTTTGTCCAGTGGCTCTGCCCAGTACTGGGTATTCGATGAAGATAATTCGATGAAAACTCCGAGAGGTTAAAATTTTAAAATTATAATTCAAAATTAAATTTTATCTGAAATTCAGATCTCGGCCTGAACCCCCAAAATTTGTGGGGGACGGTGTCTAGGGGTAATGATGTATTTAAAAAGAGATGATGGGCCATAATTGAAACAAAATTAATTTATTAAAGAAAGTATTAAAATATTATTAAGAACTATTAGGTTATATCTAACTTACTATTTACAATATTTACATGTTTAAATGAAATAAGTAGACAGCAGCATCATGGCTGACCTACTAACTGCGTAGTAGTTTCTTTGTCTCCATTTCGGGAGAAAACAAATTCGCGGCCTATCCTCTCGGAGTTCAATTAGCAGAGTGCCTTACTTTCACAGATGTTTCTCTTACATCTACAATCAACACGAGTCTGCTCGATGCTGCCATCTATTGACATATGTTATTACGAAAATATAATCCTACATATATATATAGATAGATAGATAGAATCTGAGAAAAAGCTTTTAAATTAAATTAAATTTTAATGTACAAACTAAAATCTGTATTCATAAATGTAAAAAATAAAAACAGAAATTGGGCAAAAAATTTCTGTAATTGTGGTGAAATTGCTTATCTTCAAAATTCACTGAATGCTAATTACCAAATAATTACATTTTCCCTCAGATTTATTAAGAAAAGTTTTGGAAAGTGAAGCATTAAAATGTGTATGATTTCATTTTGTGTTATCTTTTTTTTCCTCACCATTATTATCAGCGTTTGCGCTTCCAAGATTATTTTAAACGATGCTTTCTCGAGCCACCGGTAAATAAAATTGTACTTGAGTAACAAGTTATAATTCTGTTTCTATTTCATTTGTATTATTAACATAGATAATGATAAATAAGTATATATTTATGTGGTGGTTATTACAAATTTCGATTTTATATATTTTAATGTTTGCTATTTTAAAAGGAAAACTGAAACAGTTACATTTTATTATTTTTATTAAGTATTGAGTTGTTGATATTTTAGTGCATAAACATCTAATGTGATGTTCAAAATATATTATTAAATTAATAAAAAAGTGACAAAAATGATATTTTAAACGTATATTTTAATTAAATTATAAACTAAAGACAAATTGGTAATATACCTAGAGTTCATTTGAATTTTAAGTAAGAAATCTTTCATTACAGAATCTTTCTACAAACTTATTGCAATGTATATTGAATTAATCTAGGAATAATATTTCTATGAAATGAATAAATGTACATATATAATTATACTTTATTTTTTGTGGTCCTTTCCCATAAATAAAAAAATGCAAAAATAAAAATTAAAAAGATTATGGAAGAGTATAAAAGCAAAAAACTGTAAATTTATTCAAATTTAAAAATCCTACAAAACGGTAAAAAAAATATAAGAAAAGAAGTATCCAAAAGTTTTTGCTTTGCTATTTTTTTCATTTTTGAGTTTGAAAACTAAAAAAATTTTATCGTTCATTATCTTTTACATAAAATCCATGTGTTTTAAAAAAATAAAAAAATATGGCAATTTCACTCCTGTGAAAAAAACTCACAAGCACTTTAGAAAATAAAAATTTGAATATAATAAAAGAAAATCCATTTTATTTTGTTTTATTTTCTTGTGTGTGTCGTATATTTGTGTAAATATATATTGATTACCATATTTCTAATTAAAATAATTCTTTACAGTAACTTATCTACATTTATATTCTGTAAAACATTTTAAGGACATGCTGCATTAATTAAATTTTTATCCCAATATTGGACAGAAAATAATTAATATTTCTCTGATTAGTTTTCCAAGGGGGAATTGCAAGAAAATTAATCCTAAACTAAAAAGAATTTTCGTTTTCATTATTTCAATCAAGATTACTTTTCAAGGTTTGATTATTAGCATTGCAATTTAAAATTTGCATTTAATAAGCCAATATATTTGCATTTTTATTGTTCAATGTTTTAATTAGTAATTCTTACTGTATGGGTTTCAGATTTTATTTCTTATTTATTTAAAGCGAATAATTCAAATCTATTTTCCGTTGTTAGTTTCTTTGAAAATTAAAGCTTAACACAGTTGTTTTCATTAATTTTAAATGACTGTGTTAAATGTTTAATGTATATTAAACAGTGAAATATGCAACAGCGACAAATTATCATCTGATTTATAATTTGGTATTCATAGCTGTAGAATATTTCTGAAATGTGTTTTGTGTCAAGTATCATTTTTTAAATATATATTCATCTCTATCTGTATATATATATATATATATATATATATATATATATATATATATATATATATATATATATATATATATATATATATATATATATATATATATATATATATATATATATATATATATATATATATATATATATACACTGCTGGACAATTGCTAAGGATGGATCACAAATTGCAACGTAGCATAACATTAAGCGAGACATGAGGCCTAGTAGGATAAAATATGGTTGCCACACTGTTCAGACAATAGAATAAAGAATATTTATTGTTCTGGAAAGTACAAAAGCTGTGAAACGTCTGAAAGAAAAAAATGTTCATTTGATGCTGGATACGGAAAAATGGAACAATGCATCTAAAAGTCAGCAGGCACCTTGAAGAAAGGTATCAGTACAGCATATGTCCACCGTGGAGTGTGATGCAACATTCCACATGTCGTATCATACTTTGCACAACATTATCGAGTAGCTGTTGAGACAATTTATCCCATTCCTCTGGGAGTGCACTGATGAGGGTGTTCTTGGTTGTCGGAGGATAGTTTCGACCAGCAATTTGCCTCCCCAAAGCATCCCACACATTTTCAATGGGGTTTAGATCTGGAGAACGTGATGGCCATACGAAGCGTTGAATACCCTCGCTTTCTAGACAATCCTGAACAGCGAGTGTTCGATGACATGTTGCCTTGTCGACCACAAAAACAAATTTATCACCGACAGTACCACGGAAAAGGCGAACATGAGGATGTAGAACTTCATAATGTATCGTTGGCCCTTCATAGTCCCATTCGCAACCACATGTATGGGTGTGCGGCCATTGATCATGATGCCGGCCCACACCATGACACTGCATGTCGGATATCGGTCCTTTTCTGGACATTTTCTGGACGATAAGCAGTACCACTCTCGCGCCAGATCAGTTGGCGTCTACAATCCGATGACTGAATGAACCTACACTCATTTGAGAATAGTATGGATGCCCAGTCCTGTTCAGTCTAATTGCGATGCTCACGACACCATTGCAAACTGGCAGTACGGTGCTGTCTGGTCAATGGGACACACACAACAAGTCTGCGGGCGTATACTCCTCTTCCCCTCAAACGTCTGGAAACAGGTTTTCGGGAGATCTGCTTTCCTGAGGCAGCAAGAAACTGATTTGCCACCTGCTGAGCTGTGGTGCGCCTGTTCCTTTTTGCTGATAGGACGATATATCTGTCTTCTGCAGGCATCGTACATCTAACACGACCTCCCAAGTGCCGCCTACTACACATTCCAGTAGACTTAAATGACTTCCACAGCCGTGAAACAACGCTGTGAGTGATGTTGAACTCCCTGACAACATCTGTTATTTTTCGCCCTTCTTCGATCTTTCCAATAATTTGGCCACGCATAAAATCATCTAAGTGATGTCGGGAAGACATGCCAAAAATTTCAAGTTCGTCTATTAAATTTTCCTGTAAAACTTTTACTTAAACAACAACTGTCCACACGCGTCAAAACCTTTAAAGCTCTTATGAACGCTATCACGTGATGAACTAGACGTGGGAAAAAATTTGCATACGCATACTTCTTCATTCTATATCCCGCACTTATTCTAATTTTCCACATTTTGCTTCCTTTCATTTTGTGGTTGCTATGGATGATAGTGTTATCCGTCTTTAGCATTTAGCAATTGTCCAGCAATGTATATATATATATATATATATATATATATATATATATATATATATATATATATATATATATATATATATATATATATATATATATATATATATATATATATGTATATATATATATATACATATATATATATATATATATATATATATATATATATATATATATATATATATATATATATATATATATATATATATATATATATATATATATATATATATATATATATATATATATATATATTTGAAACTGTAGAGACTAGACTTATCAAGGAATCGATATCTTTCTTTGTGAAAACAGGCATGGATTCTTCACTCATTCTTTTGTTCCTGTGCGGTTATGGTGCAAAAATTCACTATATGAATTTGCCAGTTTTGTTGGTGGCCTTTCTTAATGGATCGTGATTAAAAATTACTTTGCAGCTGTTTAAGTAGTTAGAAATTGACTGAATAAAACTAACTCAAATAATCACTGTACTTATTTGTTAATTGCCGTAATGTTTGGATAGTATCGAAAAATATTAGAATATTTCTTTTTGAAATATTTATCCTTTATAAAAATCAAGGATGAATTTTAATAAATATATACTATATTTGTTTTAATATCTTATATTTCCTTAATAGTTTCTATGTACAAAAAGTAAGTATATGACATTTCTATGTAATTTATATGGAAATGCTGTTTTGCAGGTATATACTGGAAAAGTTAAAGGAAAATATGTTTCCAGATTGTGTGTGTAAAGCATATTTCTGCTACCTAAACGGTAGTGTTTCTTTTGCATTGTCGAAATAGATTCATTTAAGCTGACAATAAATTAATTCCTCTTTTACATTTCGTAAATTAAAGGTTTATTTAAATTATTTTTTGCATATTATGGTTAAAACTAATAGCATACTAACTCACTTCACTGAATATTCGCTGAAAAGTATAAACGATTTTATTAGTTCTTTAAAATATTAGGAAGTATGATAAAATTGAACAACAACTTTGATTTTTATAAGCACATAATAAATTATTTTGTACAATGCTCACATTATTTCATTAGTTCTATTTAGTTATAGTTATATTTCATATAAATAATAAAGAATGGCATTTATCTTTAACATTTTTTTCTTATTTAAAAATGCGATTATTCAAAAGTTTTTTGTATTGTAGCTCTTATAAAAATTAGAAATATTATGGGACTAAAAATAATGAATTTTCTAATAATTTCATACTGAAATTGTAACTAATAGTATGATTGGTTCATTAATATGAAAATCAGAGAAATGGATAGGTTTTTGATAGTAAAATAAATTGTAATGTTTGTAGTAGGTAAAATTAGATTATAATTTAGAAAAATATTGACTATAACATGTCACTCCATGGATCATATATCTTATAACTGTGTGGAAGTGACAAAATATTTGTTTAACATTAGAACAAATGTTTGCACACAGATAAGTATCTTAGTTATGGTAACGATATGAAAGCAATAAAACTTCTAAACTAAACTCCATGGCACGACAGCCCATGTGGGCCAAGGCCTACAGTGCCCATAACTGTTTTCTTGACCGAGGACCCTGGGGTACGAAGCATATGTCCCAGTTAGGGGTCAGTCTAACGTAAGACCCCCTGTTTAGTGGGGTTCCAAAGCATACTTGGTACTCAGTTAATCGACCCACTGAAGGGATGAAAGGCTGAGTCAACCTTGGACACCCCGAGGATCGAACCTCGGACCTGTGTCATGGGAGCGTGAAACGCTGCCTTTAAGCCACCGGGCTTCAATAAAACTTCACTTTTTGAAAATGTAAAGATTCCTGCAAGCTAATATTTTTAAAGTTCTATTCCTTGTTCAAAATATATTTCACACAAGTTTTAAACCCTATTAGATGTTTTTATCCAGGAAAAACATATGTTTTAGAATCAAAACCAATTGGTTATTCTAATATAAGAAATTTATTTTAAAGGTATTTTTGCATTTGTTAGCATGTTGGTAAAAAATGATGAAAACTACTTTTTACACAAGAAGCTGCTATATTTATAGATTAGATGATGATTTCAGAATGAATAGGATAAGAAATATAATTTCCTTATTAATGGATTTTATGTGTTATATATTTATGATAATTGATTGGTATAAAATTGTACATTGTGTAAGTAAAATGTAAAGTGCCATGTATAAGGGATGATCAAATGAAAACGTATGAAACAACACGGTGGGTAAATATGTAGACTTTATTCAAAATATAGACCATAGGCTTGAGCACAACCATGGGCTTGATCCCACTGATGAACAAGCAGCAGGAATCCCCCAGAATTCCCGTGGATGTGACGAGATCTAGTCCTTCACAGTGTCCTTGAGTACATCGTCCGAATTGAATTCCCTTTCAGGTGTTTCTTCAATGGACCAAACACATAGAAATCACAGGTTGACATGTCCGGACTGTAGTTCGGATGGCCCAACTTCTCCCACTTGAACTTGACCAGTTCCATGTGTGTGACTTTGGAGACGTGTGGACACGTGTTATCATGGAGCAGAACCCAGAACCACACCCTTCGTGAGCAGCCCCAGTCTTTTGTTCTTGATTAACTTGCGTAGGCGTTAGAGTGTCTCACAGTACACATCGGAGTTTATGGTTTTTCTGTGCTCGTGGAATTTCACAAGTATCGGACCTTAAACGTTGTAAAAGACGGTGAGCAAACACCTTTCCTGCTGACGGTAAGGTTTTTAACATTTTAGGGGGAGGTGACGACTCATGCTTCCATTGGTTTCTCGCCTTCCGCTGTCAGAAATAGGATAACACCTCGCTGCTCCTCAATGGTCGAATATTGAAACCCGAACGACATCCTGTCCTCATACGGACTGCCGCATCATTTGTACGCCGCTTTTGATAAAAGCGTCTGCGCTCTCCTGCGCATGCGTTACTCCCGCGCATGCTCCAATCCCAATCAGAGACTCCATTTACATCCCGAGATGTCTCGCTACGTTCTCCCATAGCGCAATATGCAAATATTTAACTATTACGTTTTTACATCGTTTTTTACCTTTTCATTTGATCACCCCTTATATTATATAAACAAAAAATGCCTTGCATGAAATTGTATGAAATTATCATTGAATCTTTTGATTGCAAGAGAAAAAATATATGTGCAAATTATATATAAAGTAACTTGGAATTCTCGAAAAGGAAAGCTTCACAACAATGATTTTTATATTATATAAGCAATCGTTGTGCTCTACAATTGCTTACATTTTATATAAAAACACTGATATGGTTATATATTGTTAGAAATATAGGTTGATTGTATTGAATATTTTGTAAGATTAAAGTAAATTCGAGCATTAATAAAAAATATTGGACCACACCCATTATTTAAATATCTTTAAAATTAGTTGTTCAGTAAAATTAATATGCTGTATAACAATTTAAAAAGTACTTTGAGGCTTTTATAGCATGCTTAACAACAATTAAGGAAAAATTAATATGAATTAATTCAATCTTTACCATCATATTTTAATAGGTGAATATTATTATAATAACTTTGCTCATATTATTTGAATGTGACACATATCAGTATCTATAAATCAAAATGTTTTAAGACTCAGTAATTTGAAATTTTCTCAATAAATATTTAAATTCAAAAATGATTTAAAATGTTATTTTCATGTAAGAAAGAGTATTCTCTGAAACTGATTACGAAACATTTTAAATATTTATTACATTATGTATTGAAATATTTTGAAAAAAATTTCTTATATGCGTTTGAGAAATAAAGTAATGAAAACACGAGATTTCAAAATTTAGGAATGCAATAATGTTTTAAATCGTATTACAATATATTGTAAAAATGTGATTCTTTTTAATGTTTTATGGAATCAGTGTAATCATAATTTAACCTTAAGATAATGCAAAAAAATAATAATAAATTACAAACATAAAAATATAAGTTTACATAAAAACGAAGATAATTTTGGTGCTTTTTTATGTATGCGACCAAAGAAAATGTCATAAAATTATTATAAACAAAAATAAATCAAAATGTTGATCAGCTAAAGAAAAACACAAAATGGATATTTGCAATGTTTTGCACCTATGTATTTATAAGTGATATTTGGTGATTTTATTTTATGATAAATCAAATATTCAGACAAATTTCGTTCTGTACAACGTTTACAGAACAATGATGTTTCGAAAATTTCGCAGTATATTTAGCAATAAATAAACCATGAGGAATTTATGTTTTTTTAAAATTGTAAATTATGATTAATATTATTGATATGTTGAAGCAGATTTGAAATAAAAGGAAAACGCTTAAAATTTAAAGTGTGTGATACTATAGCTGAATAAGATCAAAATGTTTCCAAAATCAGTGTCAAAAATCAGTAAATGATGATGTTTAAACTGGTGAATGTAGATGACAGCTAAGTTTTAAAAATAAACAAATGGTTTAGAAAAACATTTGAGCATTCACTTTGTTTGGCTTTAATAGCAAAAATATGAATATCTTTATCCATGTTACTACGTTTAAGCTTGGCATCCATAATCACATGTTATCTAGTCGTTACGTTATGCTGAGATTAACAAAGGGAAAAAAATTATCTTCCACAAATTTGTCAAATGATTCATAAAAATAGTAAAAAAATGGAAATTTAAAGATAGTTCGGTCAAAATATAATTTACAGAAAATGATTTAATATATTGATGACAATTATGCAAATTACATTTATACAATACATTTTTTAATGAAAATAAAATAGCAATATATAAATTATGATATTTAAATTTGTGAAACATATCTAATAAGAAAAATTATAAATCTATGAATATGTATTAAGTATAAAATATATGCATTTAAATTCCTTAATATTAATTTAATGAAAATAATCATAATCCACAAATTAATTTAATGTTGTCAAACAGCTCTGAATATTTGAAATAAAAGCAGATTAAATTTATAAATTTAAATATAAAAAATTTATTTGAATTTTGAATAATTTGTTAAATAATAATATAAACAGAATTTCTGAAAAAAATTCAACAGTGTATTAACCTAAATCAAATAAATTTACATTTTGATATTAATTAAATTTTATGTATTTATTGAAAAAGATCTGCATGATAAATATGGATTTATTAAATAGAATTTTTATGGTAATTAAAAGCAGTATAGCATAAATATCTTTTAATTTAGAATAATCCTAAACTTTTGTAGTAATACCCACATCCATTTATTAAAAAATAATTTATAACAGGATACCTAATAAAATAATTATCTTTTAGCTCTAATTAATAGCTCTTACTAATTATTGCTCTTTTTAATTTCGTCTCTTCTTGAGAATTTATAAGAAAAACAATAATGCTTATAGTTCAAAATGACTTAAGTACGTTACTTTAATAATGCTTAAAGAGCATAAATGAAAAAAAAGCTAGAATTAGAGTTTTATAAACGTATAACATTAATAAACAATTCTATATACTTTTTTATTTAGAGAAAATAACCTAAATGTGATGATTGATACATTTATGTCATTGTGTATTTGTTTTAAATTAAAATATGTTATTAATTTATAGGGTATTTAAATTTATATTCCTTAATATTATTATTTCATTTGTTCATTTTTGCGTCTATAAATAAATAATTATTTTTGACTTAGTAGCTTTTACTTTAAAAAATTAAAAAACTGTACACAATTTATTCTGGAAATATTTTGGGAATCCTCAGTTACATTCAAATAATTTTTAATGGGCATAGCATTAAATGCAAGACAAAACTTATCTACGCAATTGTTAAAAATATTAAGAAAAAATGTGTTGTGGTTTGTCAAGATATTGTTTTAAATATTATTTCTAATACAAGTAAAAAATTAGAATGAATTTAACCTTATACATTTCAATTTAATTATAATATTTGTTGATGTTATTTAGTAAATATGTGAGGGAAACAAATATAACGGTTGAATAATTTTCTAAATCCATTTTATGATTGAAATATTAAATATTACCACCATCAAGATACATGAAATATTATCATTCTTCCGTATATATTGAATTATTCTTACTTAATTTAAATAAGCTGTTGTCACACAAATAAGGAACTTAATATCTTATGAATATTTACTACAAAATTTCCATGAATGTATTATAAAACTGTTGTTAACTATGGGTTTATAAAAATATCATAGATATAGATTCAACTTAGTATTAAATTTACAATTATATTACTCTTTTCTAAGGTACTGACATGTATATTTTCGAAGACAATGTTTAAATAAAATTGAATGAAAAACTATTTGAGTGATGAATTTATATTCTCTTTTTTGTACTATTTATATTTTCGAAAACACAGTTCAATTGAATAAAATAATGATATAATTGTATACATTAAAATGTCAAAAATTATGAGGTATTCTATAATTTAAGTAGATAAAGGGTATCACTTTATACTTTACTCTGTTTAAAGAAAATAATTCAATATACATTTTCTAATTTTATTAGCATACTGTTTAAATTTTATAAAATAATTTATTTTTATAAATATACAAAATTTGTCTAACAATATAGTTATTTCATATTATATGTAAAATCAACATAATTTTAACTTAACCGTTACACACACACACACACACACACACACACACACACTATATATATATATATATATATATATATATATATATATATATATATGAATTATATAATTAAAGGGAATAGTAATAATTTTAAAGCTTATATCTTAAAATTATAAAATATAATTAAATGTTTTAATGTGTGCAATATATATTAATATCAGTATATAGCAGAATTTTAAGATTATTGTTCAATCTATAATATGCTTAATTACATATAATACCAATAATATTATTCATTTTTAAATTTTTATAATGTTAAATCATAATATTTTTCTTTGCAATTTTGGATATTATATTATTCTATCACTCTATATATAAATGTATATATATATATATATATATATAATAACGTAACTGACTCATTATACTTTAGTTAAAGTGTTTTTCAGTTATTACATTTTGTAAAATATTTCACTTATTATCAATTATTTATTTCGTTTTGCAAGGAAAATCTTTAATTTCGCACATCAAGTTAGAGAATTATCATTTGGAAAACGGATTTAACAAATTAACCTTTCCCACTCTTGGAGTTGCCAGAGCGATAAATATCAAGTAGTGAGATGAGTGAGGAGACATTCCAATTGCCCTTTCCGAGCGACCGCTTCCTACGTTTTCTAGAACAAAGGAATGGGGGAAGGATCATTATAAGAAAGATCAATGAGAAGACCAACGGATACCAGCAAGTAATTAACGACGGTATTTCCTTCCTCCATGAAGTGGATATTTGTAAAAAAGAAAATCCTTCTCTTCATTTCGAGGATGTAAAATTGCATCAAAAATGACATATTAATCATGTAATATATTCTCTTCTTTTTATTGCGATGCATTATCTTTGTTTCAATAATTTTTTTTAAATGTTTATGAGATTAATGAATTAAATATTTATACGAAGCAGTTTTTAAGTAAATCTAATAAAATAATTATGAAAAAGAATAGGTGTGCTAATTTATAACCTACTATTGTTTATCTATAACGCAATGTATTATTTATTTTGAACAAATATATTTAAAAATTTTGTATAATTCGTTTTTTGAATCCGTGTAATAGGTTTTATATTATCTCTTCATATGTGATTATTATTATTTTTATATAAAGCTAAAAGATTGTGTGACATCGTTACAATTATAAAAGAAAATACGTAAGTCAATTTGTATTACGAATTGAGTCCTTCTCATTAACCAGGTGAAGTAAGTATTTCATTATAGCAGGTTAACTACCAAATATTCATCGTATTTGAGTTTCAGACATTTAAATTGAATTTTTTAAGTTTTACAAATGTTTTAATTTGGTTACTTTCGCAATTGTCAGCTATATAAATTCTTTATAAACTCAGACTTTGCGAAAGTTCATTGAATTCTTAAATTTTTATATTACTTTTTGTAAAACCTTGATATCCTGTTGAAAAAAGGCCTTTTGGTGCTTAAAATTGCGTTCTCCGAAACTAAATGCCTTTAGCATTAGGACACCCATGATAATGCAAATTACTTATTTGCACTTTCTAGTATCGTAAGCGATTGGTATGGGAAAAATTTGTACAGTGAATTGTATTCACAAGCAAAATCTCTTATCGTATGTAGATTTGCAAAGTTACGATGTGATAGTTGTGCTTAGTATCTTTAATTTGTAAAAGTTGGAATTTAGAATTGGTTGCAATAAAATATATAAACGGTAATTAATAGAACATTGAAAACTTCTTTGAGAAAGTCACCCTTTGTTCAATTTATTAAGCAAGATCACAAGACAAATCAAAACTTTACAAGAATAAAGATTAATTGACATAACACAACAATTTCTTATATTCTTTTTTGGAAATTTAGAAAGCAAACTCCAAGTTCATTTGGCTGACATTAGTATTTGAATTTTTAGATTAACGAAAAGGTTTTGTGTCACCAGAATCTTCCAAAATTGAAAGATAAAAGAAGCCGGAGACAATGAAGTATATATTTAACTGTTCAATTACAATTTAACAATATTGCCTATTTTATTTACGTTTTGATTTTTTATTAGTATTCTTCTTGTTTCTGCAGCTTTAAGTATGATTAACAATTCTATATAACTACTTCAAAATCTTCATGGTTACTTTTTACGAATCATTTAAACTCAAAATTTACCTGCTTGCTTCATTAATTTTTTTTTATATTGAAGGATAAATTAAATATTTATCGTAACAATCTATATATCAGACTAAATTTAATACTACTGATTTATATATATATATATATATATATATATATATATATATATATATATATATATATATATATATATATAATAAATCAAGAAATAAAGAAACAAAAATATAAGTAAATTTAAAAGCAATAATGTACATCAAAATAAAAAAAAATATATATATACCAAACCACCCCCATCCAGCTCAAAAGCAGCTAAAGAAAAGTAAGTCAGGAAAATAAAATAATTAGAAACATAATAATATAAATTAATAAATAGAGGAATTGGATTTATGAAGAAATATGGAAAAATAATAAAAAGCATAGGAACCATGTCTTCTTCAGAGAGGGGAGGTATAGTCAACCGCATGGAAAAGAAATACAAACACTCTTTTGAATTGTGACTTAAGTAAATACAAACTCTGTAGGCACTCTTCTTGAATTAAAGATTTAGTTAATGCTACATTTTGTAACTTACATTTTTACTAAATTTTCAGTTTTATTATTTGCATATTTGTAAAATTTAGTATTTATTTTTGTATTGTAGACACTCTTCACTCTTTTGTATTTGAAATTTTGCATTGCAGACACATTTCGGGGGAGTTGTGCGAGTTTCTTAAATCTGTTACTCGTTGCATGTGAGGAAAGAGTGTTTGTATTTCTATATATATATATATATATATATATATATATATATATATATATATATATATATATATATATATATATATATATATATATATATATATATATATATATATATATATATATATATATATATATATCAGAAAGACCCCGCTTAACGCGGGAGATACATTCCATCAAAGTAGAGCATAATGAGAAACAGCGCTAAACGAGGCTATCTTAACATGTAAATAATAGGGCTAGGGGAAGATGCATAGAAAATTGGTTAGGTATTAAATTTAATAATGTTTTTTAATAAAAATAAAACCAAACATTTATTTTTAACAAAAATAAAATATAAAAGAATATACTTATGAAAACAAATAAAATTCTAAATCAGTCAGATCATTCAGTTTATTCTATGTTTCCAATTCTCTGCCATTTTGGTCAAGAAATCATCTAATTCAGTTTGAGTTTCCCTTTTGCATTCTATTAGAAGTTGTTGATAAAAGGATAAAGCATCCATAACACACCGTCTTGCTTTTGAGCTCCTGACAAAATTTGGATCATTTTCAATAAATTGGTCCATAATTTCAATTACAGCGATCAAACTCCTTTTGTAAAAAGGAGTTTGATCGAAAGTTCTTTTTGCGAGTCTTCGAAATCACTGCTATCAATATTTTTGTTTTCTTCTTGCTCAGTTAATTTCTTGAGCTTAGAAAGGCTAGCTGCTGTTTCTTGAAATATTTCTTCGACGTCTTCCACATTCACCTCATCTAAACTGGTTTGTTTGGCTGATTCCACTATTTCTTCAACTATTTCATTCATATCGACAGAGTATCCAATGTCTTCGGTCTTTCTTAAATCTGGCCAAATGTTCTTCCATACTCCTTTCAAAGAGATCTCTTTCTGTTATCTAATTCCAAGAATGGCCTATGTTTTCTACAGCATCCACGATGTTGTAGTTTTTCCAAATTCTCTTATTGGTTGCTTCTCTTTTCTTCTGTTTTTTAAACATCTGCTTAAATGTTCGTCACAAGTAATAAGCCATAAAATTCGATAAAATACCTTGGTCCATTGGTTGGATATGTTATGCGGCAAGAATAAAACTTCGACTGCAATGCATATTGTTAAGTCTGATAGATTAGTTTGGTTGCATTTAGCATTAACAATTAATAGTTGTTCCTTTGTTTAAGTTTTTAATTTCGCAATAACGTTTAACAGAAGAGCAGAAATGTTCAGTGAACCAATCCTGGAAAATTTTCATAGTTATCCATGATTTTTTTTATTAGACTCCTAAATTACAGGTAAAGTTGATTAAGATATGCCTTTCGTCGATCTTGGGTTTTTGGAGTGGCAAACTAGAAATTTCATCAATATTAAAAACCAATTCAGGAATTTACTGGTTCAATTATTGTTTAAAACGTCGCAAGGAATTTAGCCGCCGATTTCGAATCACCACTTGCTGCTTCTTCTGTAATTTTTATGCTGTGAAGATTATTTCGATGCTTAAATCTATTAAACTACTCTCGACTAGCAAAGAAAATTTCACTTATGTCACTTGCCTCAGCCTAAATGCAATTAAAAACTCTTCTAGCTTTTTCCATCATGATAGATTGGCTTAATGGCATTTTGCGTTCAATTTCGTCGTCAATCCATATAGACAGTCGTTTTTCAACTTCATTTCTAATGTTACTTCTAGAGCGGGAAGTTCTAGTTCCAGAGCTTGACGTAGTTGCAGTTGCCGATGACTGCATATTTTCTTTATTCTTAAGAATTGTCATTATTTTTGAAGTTGCTAAATTCAATGCAGCACTAATTTGAGATTGATGTTCACCAGAATCTAATTTTTTTATCACTTGTATTTTAGTTTCCAGTAAAATGTTTTTTCTGGTTGCTATTTGTTCTTGTTTTTTATTATCACCCGTGATAAAAACTAAAGAACATAATACAAGTATTTGCAACTCTATTAATTGTTATAGTATTATATAAATTTATACTTACAATAACGTCAACAAATGTTTCAAATGATAAAATGCTTCTGTACTGCACCGCACCAAACAAGAAACACAACTACACTGTTTTGGATATGTTATTTGGAAACCTAGCGCTGCGCACAATTTCGGAGAATCCCCGGGTTGAAATAAAAGAGCTACACCGATACAGCGCTAAATGAAACAGCGTTAAGCGGGGCCTACTGTATATATATATATATATATATATATATATATATATATATATATATATATATATATATATATATATATATATATATATATATATATATATATATATATATATATATATATATATATATATATATATATATATATATATATATATATATATATATATATATATATAATATATATAAATGTAAAAACATTCTTAAAAATTAAATGCCGTAAAACAAATGTTTATAGATTTTTGTGTGAATTTTCATTTTTTGAATAAGATATCAGTACTTGTTTCATATACGGCAACTAAGTCAAATAAGATTAAGGGAAAAACGACTTCTTAGTAAAATTGAGATCAATACGAAACTACGTAAGAAAATCACTTTCTTCTTCATGGGAAAAAAAATAATAAACTAAAACAGCATATCAAAGCTAACTAGGCATTCTAGTTGAATTGAATAAACTGGTCCAGATGCTTACAGCATTCGTTTTTTTTTTCTTTTTGAAAAGTAGAAATAAAATTCTGAAGAAAATCGTAGCATTGGAAATAAACTAGGATATCTCCTTCCTCGAGCGTTCTCTGGAGAGAGAAAAAATCGTAAAATTTCTGTCGTTTCCTTTTTTTATGAAACTTGACTCCTTTTCTAGCCCCATTATGTGTGTAATTTGAAGCAATGATAAAGTCTTACAGAGTGTTGAGTTTTTCTTCCTTCGGTAATTGGCGTTGTGGTAATGACAATCATCATGAGATTCTCTACAAGGTCTGTTGAATAACGTTTTTAGAAATCTCTGGAAATAAATAATTTATATCTTCTTGGAGACATTCATTTCTTGTTTGTCTTGAATTGTTCATGGCCTAAAAATAAAATGCTATTTTGAAAGGTTCAGTAATACTTTCTCTGGATAAAATAAAACCATGCAATATTATTCTTGTCTAATGGTAATTTAAATGTTACTCTTTTCTTTATATAGAGCTTTATGAAGTAATGGAGTATATAAATTTTTTACTACTTCCTATTGTATTTATTTATTTAATTCCAGATTTCAAAAACCAGATTTCATTCAATCAGTTATATATTATAAAATGTATTTTACTTTAACTTATTAGCATGAATATATATTCATGAAAAAACATTAAATTGTCCTATATTTTTATTTAATATTATTTCAACGTTCAAAGAAATCTTAAATATTTTATGAGAACCTTAATCTTATATTTTTTTGAGTTTCTCAAATAAAATCTATCTTCAAGAACATGAATTTTTTTCTTCCTTTTTATGTGAAATGTTACTGTTAATGCTATTTGGTTATTCATCAGCCATTTTATTAAACCGATAGAAAAGTCACTTTTTCATGCGAAATAGGGATTTGCTTAGAACGATTGTAAATTTATTTAGTTATATTTTCAAACTTGAATGGATGTAACGCAATTGTCTTAGTTGCAATACATACCACATAACGAGCAATTTAATCGCATACAGTGTTTTATTGTTCAGGTTCCTTTTTTCATATTATTTTTATTGGGATCCATTTGAAAAGTAGACGGCGATGAATTAGTCCACATGATCAAATATGACCGTTCAGAATCACCTAATCAACAAACCGACATCAGTTCCTTAAAATGCACTTGTTCTGAATATTGGCATAGTGTTATTCCTTTATGGTAGTTATAGTTTTAATTTAATTTGAACTTTGCTGATTAAAAAATTTTCTGGACGACAAGCTCTTGATTAAAATAACTAAAATCAGCACAGATTCATATAATATTAAAAAATGATCACATAATCTCACTTATTAAATTTTAATGGTTAAAACAGAGTAAGCTTAATAAATAAGGTAATTTAATATAATTTATTTGTTTTAAAATTGCACCAAATCAGGTTTTCAAGTAATTCTAATCTTCTATTGCGGTTTAAATAGGAGATTCCGTATTTTGACTGTTAATACTATTCTAATATATTATTATTTAAAGTAAATCACATGTTAAACTAATGAAAAAGATGATGTTTTTTTTTAAATCTTCTTACAGAAATGCTCGTATTAATGATTTTTTCTAACTGCCTCTATTTTAGTGAACATTTTTCTTTTACCTGGAGAATGACTTACTCTATGCGCATTTTTTGTGAAACTATAAATTAAAATATCTCCCTATATCATTTCATTTCTCATATCTAATGAATTTATTTTACACTTGGCCTAATAGAACATTACTATATTTGCATAGAAATTTTACAGTGTAATATAAAACCCAAAGAAATATACCGTTCTCTAGAAATGCAAAATAGATTTACTTTAGAAAGGATATATTAAATTTAAATGAATTCTTGATACAAGAGTTGAAAAAGAAAAAAACGTTTTCAAAAAAAAGTACTTAAAATAAAAAAGAGAAAAAATTGAATAATTAAATGAGTTTTTTTTTTCATTTATATAACTTTTGTTACAATCATATATGATAGTTTTTATTATTTTATTACTATTAATTATCTATGTATTATAAATCACGTTTACAAAAAATTATCTATAAATCGTATTTCCAGAACCCTAATATATAAATAATATATCTAGAAAGTTAATAAAATATAGAAACATTTCAACTTTAAATGATGACATAGTTAAAAATGATGTTTCCTTTCTATTATCTATTTTACACAAAAATAATCTTGCAGAATAATTGTAAAGATGCATAAATGAAGAATAAAATATTAGGGTTGGCATTTCATTCAAACTATATATTGATATAAAGCAATAAGATTCTCTTTGTTAAAGCAAGTTAGTTAACTCGCACTGCCTACACATTCATATGTATATCGCAAGAAAATAATAAATGTTACTATTATTTATAAATATAATGTGGATGACATTAATTAGTTTAGTTTTTGATTGATCTAAATTTGCTTCGTTAAAACATTTACAAAGATCATTATAGAAAATCTTTTCTATATATTTTAGAAAGTTTTCATACAGTAATTTAAAAGAAAATATAACAATTTCAATCAGTACCTTGAAAATTATTCTTTCTTAAAAATAAAATTTATTCTAAAAAAACACAATACGTTATTAAACACCATAAAAAGATTTTGTGAAAATGTTTTAAACTCTACCAGAAAATGTAAGAATGCATTGCATCTACTAACAATCCGGAAAATGACCTAAGATTCATTCCTTCAGAATCATCCATGCCAATGAAATCTATTTTCCATCTAGCAAATGCATGAGAAGAACGCAATGACAGTAAAGATCGATGGCAAAATCAACAAAAACCCAACAAGCGAATAATGATAAGCATTGCCTTTTATTGTTCAGAGAATATTAAAGCAGCTCTTTCATTGTTTTCTTAAATATAAAGAAAACATCAAAAGGATCTTTGTTCAGACAAATATGCTCTATTTTGTCATATTATTCGACTTCCTATATGTCGATTTTCCTATCTGGATTAAGAATTGTTTGTGATTTATACTCCATAAATCTTAATTGTTTTGCTATAGCAAAGGAACGCGAAATAAATGTGAATAGTTATTAAATTATAAAATAACGATTTCTAATTTCGTATAAATATAAATATTACAATACTTGCTATTTTATTAACTTTTATCATCACTGAGATGTGTTTTTTTACTTTTATATTGAATTAAAAATATTTTTTGGGTTTTCTTGGAAGTTTTCATTAAGTCTATGCAGATATAATATAAAAAGGAAATGTTTTTTTATCATTGTCGAATGTTTACAAGAATTTTTTACTATCGTAATCTTTTATTAGAAAATTTTGGATAGACATGTTAAATACATTATTGCTTTTTGTTCTTATAAATTGTTCTCAGATGTGTTTAATATGCACTAACATAAATAATGTTTTATTTTAAACTACATTGATCAACGGCTTATCAAGGGAAACAGATCTGATTATAAAAATTAATTTCTGTTTAATAATGATAAAATTAAACAGAGAAAATATGTAAAAACAACTTATAGTTAAATTTTCACAAATTTACAAACGAAATTCTATATATCATTCTACGGGCTGACCGATGGCTGAGTGGTTAGCGCTCCTGACTCCTGAACTGTGGGTCCCGGGTTCGAATCCCTGTTCCCACTGGGTAACGACAAATGAGTAGCAGTTTCTGGCCTTTGTGTGGCATAGGGTTCGTCACCCAAGTGACCACCGTTGGATAAAAATAATTCTATAAATAAACGCATAATTTTGACGTATAAATTTCGATTTTATAATTGTTTTAACAGCTGATGTTAGCTTCATTGAGCTCATCTTTTTCCTCGACACCTCCAATAAGTTTACCATCATTTGCAATTTAAAATCTAATGTCTCACTTATAAGCCAGTAACAAATGTCTTCAACACTGACTTGTGATCATCCAGAAATTAAAAAAATTGTTTTTGAATTCCTCTCAAGTGATATGTCTTTCTTCTCTCTCTCATTCTCATCTTCTCAATTCTCTTACCTTTCATTTCCTTGATCTTTTTTAAATTTTCTCATTTTCATTTTCTTCAGTGTATAATTTATGTTTCAGAAATTCCGAATGCGATTTGTATAGTTAGCAATCCCGATAATTAGAGTTCTAATGTACTTTGATTAATAAAGTAAATTTGAGAAATCATAGATGCTTTTCATGAGTTCAAATAACTGAAATATTGTTTGTTGACAAGGAATGATTTAAAGAAAAGAAATGATTTATGATAACTATGCTTAATAATGTACATTTTCCACTCTTAAAAAATGCAATTATTTTTATGATTCAGTGTGCCTTCCCCAATGAGATATTGTTTTAGACTATTAAGTACAAATTACTGTTTCTTAAGGCAGTGGTTGGGAGGGTGACCACGGTGTACTCTCCTTCACTGGGTTGTTGAAATCCGTGGGTTTGGGACGTGTCCACGTTAATCTGTGACGTCCAAAGTTCTTCTTCTGGTGTGGCGTGGATATGGAAAGGAGGGTGCCAGCTCAGGTATGGGATCGTCACCTGACGTGGTTCAAAATTACGAGGCACTTTAAAAAGAGAAAAGTCGTACTTTCACCTTCGTGGTGCTCTGATAGAAATTAAAGACGCTATCGATTGACTTAATTCGCACAGCCAAGGCATAGCGAGCTTGGCTTGTCCAAGTGTCATAAGAAACAAAAACACACTGTTTCTTAAAAAGAAAAAAATAATATTATTTTTAATGTATAAAATGTTTCTTAAAAATGGAATTTTTGAAATATACTTTTATATCTCATCATACTTAAAACCTTAACTAGATATTAGGAATGAAAATAGATGATGTCCCAAAAAGAAAAATATAATATAAAATATTTCGAATTACCAAAATCTTACTTATTTTATATAAAGAATGAATGAAAGTACAAAGTCTCCATTTCGTTAAAAAAAAAAATTTTATTGAATTCATTTCTCTGGACCCTCATGAGTTTTGTCATTCTCTCTCAATTCTGCTGCTGGCATTTATGATTTGTTGCATTATATGAAAAGCAATTAAATATATTTTAATTTAACATTTCTTTCAAAAATTCTTGCTGATATATCTGAAGAAAAAAACTAAATAAATAATAATGGTTTATAGGTTTATAGTTAGAGAAAATGTTTAACAAATTCACCTTATCGAGATTGATTACCTGGAGAATTATTTGTTAACAAATTCTACCGTATTTCTCTTTGACAGCACTTGCTTTGTGTCAAGGACATAAAATAATAAAAATCTTTTATAAATTCAAACATACTGTTTCCTGATCATATTTCTTTATATACCAAAACATTGTCACCGGCAATTTAATAGAATGATACTTCAAATAGTTTTCTATATTATTATGTACATAGTGAAAGTCAATAAATGCAAATATATGCACATATATTGAAGTAAAACCTACATAATTAAAGTTAAAACATGAATAGAAACCGCAATAGCAATTGCGATGTTTTTATTTGGGGAAAATTTATTATTTTTTAACTCATTGAGAAATCAAGTTTTGAAAATGTTTAATTGATATCAAATACACGGTTATCTGAGAAATTTTTCTCATTCACAAAGTAATATTTCCCTGAACTAAATTAATGAAAAATCAAGAAAAATTATGCGAAAAAAGTTTAAATATTATTAATAAACATTCAATAAATTCTATTTAATATAAAAACTTTATTGAATAAAAAAATTCTGTTGATATTTTACAAAATTCTTGAATGATAATGTATTTATAATCTTGAAGAGATATAAGTAATTATAAACAAGCTAATGATTGTTTACTAATTTCAAAATTATACGTCTATTGTCTAATGTTTCTGAAATACTTACTATATTTTTCTGAGTTTTTATCTAAATGACCAATTTATATATATATATATATATATATATATATATATATATATATATATATATATATATATATATATATATATATATGTATATATATATATATATATATATATATATATATGTATATATATATATATATATATATATATATATATATATATATATATATATATATATATATATATATAAACTAAACACCATGGAACGACAGCCCATGTGGGCCAAGACCTACAGTACCCATAACAGTTTTCATGACCAAGGGCCCTGGGGTGCGAAGCATATGTCCCAGTTAGGTGGTCAGCCTAACGTAAGACCCCCAGTGTTTAGTTCCCAAGCATGCTTGATACTCAGTTAATCGACCCACTAAAGGGATAAAAGCTGAGTCAATCTTGCCTAGCCCGAGCATCGAACCTCGAACCTGTGTCACTGGAGCGAGATATATATATACATTACACTCCAGAGATATATATTGTTATGAAACAAACAAACAAATAAATGACTCCAATTTTGAAACATACACATTTAATTAAAAAATTGAACAAAATTTACAAGGAGCCATGTTTGGGTTCGCGACCATCTCACTCGCCTGCTTCGCGTACAATCAGAGTCTCTCTCAAATTAAAATTAAAAAATAGGATCTCGAAATCGAAGTGCCGATGGAAAGCCACTCCAAAACAAAGAGAAAATCGCAGCTTCTTCAGACCACTTCTGGCGCCAACCATCTCGTTACTCACCCTCTCCATAAGAGGCTCTTCAAATCTCAAGTGCTGACGATGAGACATTACAGACTAAATTATTCCTTCCTTCCCCGGGGTTTTTTTTCTTTTTCTTTTTCTCATTCTAAGGAAATCAACCTGCAAATAAAAAAGAAAAAAAACACACACAAACAACAAAGAGCAAAATTTAGTATTACAGATAGCCCTGATCAATCGGACTCTGGCTGAAACACAAAATTATATGGAATTATATAATATTAAATATAAAATAAAATTATATCAAAATAGCACAAAATAATTATCTAACACAACAGAATTTTCAATCTTAACTAAACTTACAAATAGACACATTTTACTATAAAAAACATTTTTTTTTATTATGTACACATGTAACAACAATTGAAATTTGTATTAAAAAAAATTTAATTTAATATCTGAGAAAAAAAGAAAATAATTAAGTTTGGTTATTCAGCATTCTACTGAGACTATCGGCATTCTGATGTAATTTGCCCTTTCTGTGAACAATATCAAAATTTAGGCTTTGAAGCACCAAGGCCCACCTTAAAAGTCTGGGATTAGATCCTGTATGATGTTTTAACCAAACTAAAGGGTTATGATCAGTTTCGATAATAAATTTATACTGACCATCTAAATAATATTTTAATTTAGTAACAGCAAAAATTATTGCTGCACATTCCCTTTCTATAGTGCTATAATTTTTCTCAGATTTCGAAAATTTTTTACTCAGAAATAGGATAGGGTGTTCATTTTCATTTTGATCTCTCTGAGATAAAACTACACCTATTCCTAAGTTTGAGGCATCACATTGAATGATAAATTGTTTTTGAAAGTCTGGACTGTAAAGTACAGGCTTCTTTATTAAAGTGTTCTTTAATTCTATGAATGCCTTTTTGCAGTTATTATTTCATATTACAGTTCCTTTCTTGGACTTCCCTTTTAACAGGTCGGATAAAGGCGCAGCAACTACCGAAAATTCTGGTATATACTTGCGATAGTACCCAACAAGACCTAGGAAAGCTCGTACTTCGGTTTTGCTTGAGGGACGTTCGAAATCGGTAATGGCTTTCACCTTAATATCACCTGGTGTTCTTTGACCTTGTCCTACAAAGTGTCCCAAATATTTTACACGAAGTTGAGCGAATTTGCACTTAAGGGGTTTTACAGTCAATTTTGCAAATCGAATCTTCTCCAGAACACATTTAAGATGTTGGATGTGATCAGACCAGGTAAGTGAATATATAGCTATGTCATCTAAATAAGGCACAGCAAAATGTTCGCAATTTTTTAATAAATCAGCCATTAACTTACTGAAATAGTAAGGAGCATTCTTCAAACCGAATGCCATTCTCAAAGGTTTATAAACACCAAATGTCGTCGTAAATGCAGCATATCTTTGAGCCTTAGGACTCAAAGGTATCTGCCAATAACCTCGTGTTAAGTCTAATAAAGATATGAACTTCGCTTTCGAAACGGATTCAACACGCTCTTCAATATTTGGTAATGGATAATATTGCGTCCTGGTAACTTCATTTAACCTGCGATAATCAATGCACGGACGAGGTTCTTTTCCAGGAGCTTCAACTAATATTAAAGGTGATGTGTAATCGGATTCACCTGGTTCCACCACCTTCATTTTCAACATCTTGTCTACTTCCGATTTCAGAATTTCTGTCTGTCGTGGGGACATTCGATATGGTTTAGCTATAATAGATTTATTAGATTCTAACTCGATGTCCAGTTCAGCCAGTTCTGTACAACCCGGTTCATTTGAAAAATATCAATAAATTGAATCAAAAGTCTACTCAATTGTTTCTTCTGATCGTCCTCTAACTTTTCATTAAAACAGCTTTCAGGAAAAGTCTCTAAAAGGGTAGATGAATTAATTTCAAAACTTGGGATATCTTCTTTCTCAGAATCAATATCTTCATTATCAGAATTAGAGGTAAAAATTAAATTAACATCTTCTGGACGCTGAAAATAAGGTTTTAACATATTTACATGGTATACATGTAAATTTTCCTTATCGGGAAATTGTATTACGTAATTTGTGTCCGATAGTCGTTTTACTACTTTTCCTGGACCTATCCAATGAACAGAAAATTTGTTTGATCTAGAAGGTGCAACAACTAACACAAGATCATTTTCTTTAAATTCTCTTTTCGTAGCCTTACGGTCATACCAAAGTTTCTGTTTTTCTTTAGCCTCTGTCATATTTTTCACAGCTAATTCTTGGCATCTTTTCATTCTATTTAAAAGATTAAAAACGTAAGCAATCACACTATCTTCTTCAATGGTTTTACCAGTTAGATTTTCATATAATAGTGTTATGGGTGTTCTTAAGTTCCGACCATGGACTAATTCTGCAGGAGAATATCCAGTGCTATCATGAATGCAAGTTCTAAGAGCAAAAAGTGCCTGAGGTAAAATCTTCTCCCAATCTGTACCTTTTTCTAAGCAAAGGACTTTCAGTATTCTCTTTAAAGTTCTATGCAATCTTTCAACAGGATTGCTTTGGGGATGCTGAACGGAACTATGCACAACCTTAATACCAAATTTTTCTAAAAATTCTGATGTTAGGACACTCATGAAAGATGTTCCTTGATCACTTTGCAACTCCCTAGGAAAACCCATGCGGCTAAATATCTGAAGAAAAGCATCAATCACAGTAGTAGAACGTATATCTGGTACTGGGATGGCATCTGGATACTTGGATGACATGCAAATGGCTGTTATAATATACCGGTTACCACAGGAAGTTATAGGTAAAGGACCACATGCATCAACGTTAATTCTTGTAAATATTTCCGGAATTACTGGAACCAGTTTCAAAGGAGCCCTTTTCTTATCTTGAGGCTTTCCTACACGTTGACATTTGTCACAAGATTTAACAAAATTTTCAATTTCTTTAAAGCAGTTAGGCCAGTAGAAAGTTTTGCACAGCATATCTTTTGTTTTAGTTATACCTAAATGAGCTGCAGTTATCTCATGGCAGATCCCTTTTAGTTGGTTGCGAAACTTCTTGGGCACAACTAATAATCTTCTTACAGTTCCATCATTGTCCATTTTATTATAAAACAACAATTGATTTATTATAATATATTTATTGTCTTTTGAAGATTGTCGTTTAGCTTGCTCAAAGAGAGGTTTCAAATCTTCGCACACCTTTTGTTCCCGAGCAAATTCTTCTGGAGATGTTTTTATCAAATCCATCCCTTCAACTTCGGTTTCTAATGGTGGCAAAATTGTATTTTGCTCTAATTCTTCATTTTGTTTAGTTTGGAAGCAAGACCTAGAAGATTCTATTTCAGAATCAATAATCTCTTTATTCTTGCTATTTTCCTTCCGTCTTCTTTGAGCTCGAGTTTCTATAGCATTTATCATATGTATTTTCACCTCCTCATGCCTTTTAATTTCCTCAAATAAAGCGGCTGTTTTGTTTCCCAGTAAATATCTTCCTTGATCCAAAGAATCTCGAAGAACTGCTGCCTTTGTCAAAATGTGACCTAATTCACAATTTATTTCAACCTCGGCAATAGGTAAGCATACTAAAGTTTCATCAAGAGGTGTTCTTAGCCAAACCTTTTCCTTCGTGAACATATCAGGTTTCACGTATTTTCCACAAATCAAATCAAGAGTTGCTCCAGTGTCTCTTAAGATTGGCATTTGAATTCCATTAACAGTGCCGATACTAGTGTAAGGAGCCATTAACTCATTAAATGTACTTCTAGCAATTTCGTTGGATGCTACCGATTCTAAGTTCTTTTTTATTTTGTCACACTGAGGCCGCAAATGACTATAAGAACCACATTCATAACATCGGAGTTGTTTTCTTTTTTCGAATTCCTTTTCATGTGAATAATTAGAATTTTTATTCTCGACTCTTTTAGGAACATGAGATTTATGATTCCGAACTACTTCGTTAAACTTAAAGGCACGGTTTTCATTTTGTTGACGAAAACCAAAATTATTTCGAGGGAGTTTTGTAAAATCTTTCGTCTTAAAACTATCTCTTAAACTTTCATATTCATCTATTTTCTCTGCCAGATCATACGGCGAATTTATTTTAAGCCATTCCGCCAAAAAATGTTCCTTAATTTCAATTGGCACACGACGTTTCAATTGATCTGTTACCATTAGTTCCTTAAGCTGTTCAAATGTCGTTATTTCTAATTCCGTAAGCCATTCCGTAAAGTAACTATTCAATTCTTGTGCATAATTTCTCCATGATTTGTCTGACGTTTTCTGGTGTCTAAGAAACAATTGTCTTAATTTTTCGCTATTTAACTTGAATCGTTTAAGAATAATTTCCTTCACGTAATCGTAATCATCAGCCCTTTCTGGAGGTTCTCTAGCTAACATGTTAGATATCTCTGAAGGTAAAGCACTTACAAGATAAACTACCCATTCGTTTTTTGGAATATGAGCCATTTCTGCTCTACGCTCAAAATTTATTAAGTATAAACTCATCTCATCTTTCCTTTCATCGAATTTTGGCGTTATTTGCATTAATTGAATTTTTTGAGCATGTTCAGTCCTATTTGTAACTGATTCTGTGTTCGAAATTGCAGCATTTGAAGAGATTTCTAGACGTTTCATTTCTAAAATATGTTCTCTTTCTTCACGTCTAATTCTTTCTTCTTTTTCTATTTCTTCTCGCCTAATTCTTTCTTCTTTTTCTTCTCGCCTAATTCTTTCCTCTTTTTCTAATTCTTCTCGCCTAATTCTTTCCTCTTTTTCTAGTATTTCTCGCCTAACTCTTTCCTCTTTTTCTTCCTGTTCCTTTTTAACTCTTTCCTCGATTACCCTATCTAATATACATTTTACTTCTTCCTCGTTAAAGTTTTTACTAGTTAAAATTAATTTTTTAATATCTGGGATTTTAAAAGAATCTGGAACCATTTCCCCTAACTCTTCAGCTACTTCTACTAAATCTCCCTTTTTCCCCCGTGCTAAAAAAGCCATTTTATTTATTCACGCTTTATCTCAGAAGAGATGCAATAATGAGAGAAACCACAGACTACACCCACCTATATGTAAAATTTCGTAAATAACTATAGAAATTATTTAACACACTCTACTAATATAAACATATCAATAACATTTAAAAATTTAAACGAAAACAAACTATATTGTAATACAACAAATAGTGTATAAACAGCAAATCATATATTTTGAAAAGAAGAACAAGTTTAAAATTAAATCTTCTACTCTCGATTTCAAGTTTTTTTTTTTTTTTATCACCAAGCTAATACTTGATACTCAGATAAATTGAATTATTAATCAAAATGTATAAATTTTATAAAATCAGATTCTTATACAAATACTACTATATTAAATCAGAAATGAAATTATACATATTTTTGAATCCTTATTTAATTCAAAATATAAAACACTACAATTCTTAACAACAATATAAATTAAAAGCTTTAACTAATCTAAACCAGAAATCAGCTTTCGATTTCAAATCAATAAACTTAATTAATTAATCATACACGACATAAAAATGATAATAACGTACGATATTTTAAACAGTAAGAAAATATCTTTTCAAATCTTTATCAATGAAAATAAACATATGCGTTTCTAAATATGTAATAAACCAGTTTGATACTTTGCAAACAAAATCAAAAACACATCAATAAATCTCACATTACTTTAAATTCAAACCTATTTGTAATCATGTACTTTCGTTTTCACATAACGAAATCAAAACCTTTCTAAAGTATATATTACTTTCATAAAATCTACTTTCAGTGAAACATTAAAAAAATTATGAATATAAGTGTACTTTCGATTTTACACATTAATCTATAACAACATAGTTATTTTAACATATTCCTACGTGAATTGAAATACATCAACCACATAAAAATTATGAAATGCAAATTTATAATAAGATACACTTTTCTTATAAAAAATATTACACTGTAAATTCGAATACACGAAATACAGAAATTAGCTTTGTAACATGGAATACACCATTTACAAACTTATACACAAAATTAATTGATATAACATGAAAACCACGTAAATAACATTGGAACTAAATATTCTATCAATTTATATAACATTCCAAACTATTTATTTTCAATAGTAGCCAGAGAAAGATTGATCAAAATGGCCTACCTGTATTCCAACATTGCGGCACGTAATCCATTATAGTGCACATAATTAATTTCCATAGTGGATGCTAATGCAAAGCATTAAAAAAGCATCCCACCGCTGCCACCAAAAACGTAAGTTTGTTATGAAACAAACAAACAAATAAATGACTCCAATTTTGAAACATACACATTTAATTAAAAAATTGAACAAAATTTACAAGGAGCCATGTTTGGGTTCGCGACCATCTCACTCGCCTGCTTCGCGTACAATCAGAGTCTCTCTCAAATTAAAATTAAAAAATAGGATCTCGAAATCGAAGTGCCGATGGAAAGCCACTCCAAAACAAAGAGAAAATCGCAGCTTCTTCAGACCACTTCTGGCGCCAACCATCTCGTTACTCACCCTCTCCATAAGAGGCTCTTCAAATCTCAAGTGCTGACGATGAGACATTACAATATATATATATATATATATATATATATATATATATATATATATATATATATATATATATATATATATATATATATATATATATATATATATATATATACGTTTCCATATTAATGATTTTAACAGTTGAGTCATTATCATTTGCTATTTATTTGAGTAAAGCAAATGTTTGACACATACCATTAAACTTTAACTAAAACATTTGGTAATATGCGTTCTCTCTATAAAATAAAAAGTGAAACTACACATTATATGTAAATCACATGATTGAAGAACTGAATAAGACTGATTTAAATTTATTCTGTGTTTTTTTTTAATAAACAATAGAAACGCCAATGTTTCTAAGTGCATTTATTAAATTTTATTTTTTCGAAAGTTATAATAAAATTACGAAACAAGTATGACTGTTGAAATGTTAATATTTCAGTCTACACAGGGTTACTTTCTTCTTAGTATTCACATATTCACTTTTCAGAAATTGTAGTGTTTATTTGCAAATCTGAAAATATGATGGAAAATGCTATCAAATCGATTCTTTTTTTCTTCTTTTTTATGGTATTTTTTGCAATTTAAGTTAATTACGCAATTTATCTTTTTACTTCATTATTTTCTTGCAAATACGATTAAAATTGCAATTTATGCAAAACATTATTTCCAATTATCAGAGAGAGAGAGAGATAAAAGTGCACGTTATGTTATGAAATAAATAAAATACATAGAAAAAAATGCCAAGTAAATGCAATGTGAATACATGTTGCATAAAATTAAATTAGTACCAAACCAATACTGAACCTCAGATTTTTGTATGTAACTCATTGCATTTTTAATTAAAGTGATTTATAACGGTAATTTATTTAAATTCTTATCAGATGCTCTCCATTTTTAAAAATGCTTTACATTAATTGGATTTGGAGTCTAACTGAATTGGAAATAATTAATGTTTCCAAGATTTACTATCTGTAGAGAGTAAGAAACAAATGTATACACAAATAAAAATAAATTAATTATTCTCATCCTTTTCATTAAAGTTACCATGCAAGTTTTCAAAGATTGCAATTTAAAATGTTCAAGGATTGATTAACTTGATTTTTTTGTTTTTTAATTTGCTTGTAAATTTTTCTCTTTGATATTATAAGCGTTTCAAACCAAGATTGCTTTGTTAATTTGAACTACATGTGAAGTATATTGAAGGAAACAAAAATTATATAAAACTGTTAAAGTTGCTTGCAATTTTATTTCATTGCTTTATTTCAAACAACCGAAAGTGATTTGCAATTTTTTATAAGTTAAGAAAATTTAACTTCAAAACAAAACTGTAGAAAAACAATTAAAGCTATCAATTTAAATTAACTTAGTTATTTTATTTTCATAATCGTGTTAAAATTATCAAAAATGAGTAAGAAATTATTGTCAATTACTATTATGTTATTAAATTATAAATAAATGAGTTTCATTATGCTTTGAAATTAATCTACTGAAATTTCTCAAAATTTGCAGGTATGTTAATAAAATTAAAACTAAAGAATTTCCATGATTCTCGGAAACATATTTTGACACACAACACTCTTGCACTTTTAACAGTTTTCTGCACTAAACATTCCCACTCAAATTTCGATAAATTTTTTTTCACTTCTGTATTAATCAAATCCTTACTTCTACAATTTTATGCAATGCATTTTTAAAAACTATAAGAAAAAATCATTTTTTGTATAAAATGAAAATCGTATAACTATGTGTGTGTGAAAGCACTGGATTAAATTTTAATGTCACTATATATTTTCAGATTTATTAAACTATTTTAAAATTCTGTGAATGGTATCTTGTTAGTTAACAATCTTCAGGAAATATTATTGTTTCCTTAAGATTTTTTTGTCTTATCTTGCAATAACTGTGAAATATTTCCCTTACGAATTAAGAAAAGTTTTTCAGCGAGTTTTCTGCGAAGTTTCCCAAGAAAGAAGTATAGAATATATTATACAGAGTTCAGGATTCGTGTTAATTCAGAGTCAATGAAATAAACTCTACGACGAAATAAACTATAACGACAGGACTTTTATTTGTAGAACTTTCTAAAAGATGACGGAAAAATAACCAGCAGTTACAACATTTACGAATCACAATTATACAGTGCCAATTCAACAGATTCCACGGTAAATAGCTCCCACAAACAGATGTCCTCAAATACCTCTGACAGACAGCTCGTGTCCACTAGTCCAGGGAAGGCGAACCAATGACACGCGTGCCACAAGTGGCACGTTTGAAAATTTTAGTGGCACGCACAAAAACAAATTTATTTTTTAATAAGTTATCTTTTTTGACAGGAATAAATTAAAAATTATTAGTCTACAATTAATTTATAATTTATGATATAAATTTGTAGAGTACTGAATACCTATCTTAGTATGTGAACGAGAACCGTCAAATTATACATTTTATTACTAAAATATGGCATGAATTCTCTCGAAGTATATAAAAATGCGCATTAGATAAAATTTGTTGCGTATCCAATTTCGCTTTCTAATGTTATTGCGTGTTGTTGCCATCGCAGTGCTTAAATCAGACGACAGACTGCATTAGTCGTTTTATGTAAACCGTCGTATTTGAAACTTCAGTGACTTTGTAAAAATATAACCGTTTATTGTAAAAAGATATAGTGTTATTTTTAGGTAAATATTTTTACATATTCATATTTTATATTCTGCATTCATTTTCAAGAACATATTACATCACGGCTGAAATTTTAACCTGAAATAGACTTAAGGTATTAAAAGTTACTAAACTTGTTATTTATTTTGCTTAGTTTTGAGCAATAAAGTATTTTAATATTAAGAGAAATTATTTTATCATTAAATCAGTGTAAAATATTGAAATAATTATTAAAATTTATTTGCCTTGAGTTTGTATAATATTTATTATTTTCTTGTGTTGGTAATATTTTTAGTACTTTAATATGTGACGAAATATGTTCTTGCAAACGAATACAGAATAAATTATTTATTTTATAACAATATTATTAATACATATTTTTTTTAGAATTTATTATTGCAGAAGATGAAATTCTAACTACATAGAATTCAATACCTGACATGTTTAGTTTTTTAAAAATAGTAGCAAAGGCAATTTTAACAATATTTTCATCGAGGTGGGCATGCGAATCTCTATTTTCAGAATTAAATTTTATAAAAAATAAATATAGGAATAGAATGAAATATGAGTCGAGCTCTGAATGCGTACTGTTGAAATTAACTAAATATGAACCAGATATTAAATCTTTATCAACTTGTGTACAGCAACAAAAATCACATTAAAAACAGTTGTTTTTAACGTGAATTTTGTTTCTAGCATATTGCTTTTTGTAAAACATTGATTAATTAAAAGCTTTTTTATTTGTTGATTAAATTATACTTACGTATAGTTTCACCATGCTAATATTTCGAATGAAATTTTATTGTGGCACGTTACATATTTAAAAAAAGAATTTATATGACTTTGTGGCACGGACATCAAAAAAGGTTCGCCATCCCTGCGCTAGTCCATCACTTCCGTTGGAAACTAAAAGCTGACTGACTCCGGTCCATGGAACAGTGGTATTTATAACTTACTTAGCGTGAAAGCCTAGGTCATTCTCCATGGTTCTGGAAAATTCTATGCTATTTCACTTTGTTACGGCCAAAGAGATTAGGTGGTGGAAATTTCCAAAACTATCTATTTCTCGCCAAATCTTGCCAAATAATCTCAATGTCGCCAAGCATTTCGCCAAAAGGTTGCCAATCAGCCAAATCACTGGAAAAATCATTCTTAATGTAAATTACGCCAACATCACGCAATTTTTTGTCGCAGAATCTGAGTACTTCGGATCTGTCTGAAATATTTCAAGACTTTGTAACACTATAATTTTTCCTACAAAACAAAAACATCCATTGAACTATGTTATTTAATAGTATTTGATTTAATAATGCTTAAGAGGGAGTAATAATGCTTAAACGAAAACATCATCAAATATATCAAATAAACTCTTTAAACTGATTTAATAATGTTTAAGAGGGAGTAATAATGCTTAAACGACAACATCATCCAATATATCAAATAAACTCTTTAAACTGGTTTAATAATATTTAAGAGGGAGTAATATTGCTTAAACGACAACATCATCCAATATATCAAATAAACTCTTTAAACTGGTTTAATAATGCTTAAGAGGGAGTAATAATGCTTAAACGACAACATCATCCAATATATCAAATAAACTCTTTAAACTGGTTTAATAATGTTTAAGAGGGAGTAATATTGCTTAAACGACAACATCATCCAATATATCAAATAAACTCTTTAAACTGGTTTAATAATGCTTAAGAGGGAGTAATATTGCTTAAACGACAACATCATCCAATATATCAAATAAACTCTTTAAACTGGTTTAATAATATTTAAGAGGGAGTAATATTGCTTAAACGACAACATCATCCAATATATCAAATAAACTCTTTAAACTGGTTTAATAATGCTTAAGAGGGAGTAATAATGCTTAAACGACAACATCATCCAATATATCAAATAAACTCTTTAAACTGGTTTAATAATATTTAAGAGGGAGTAATATTGCTTAAACGACAACATCATCCAATATATCAAATAAACTCTTTAAACTGGTTTAATAATGCTTAAGAGGGAGTAATAATGCTTAAACGACAACATCATCCAATATATCAAATAAAC
>JAJQOW010001353.1:0-52957 GCA_037975125.1 Latrodectus hesperus | reverse complement strand
CTCTTTTCTGGAAACCAAGATGAAGATTAAGGCAAAGTCGTTGAAGTGCAACAACTCTAATTGAGGTCCATTTTTAACACTAATTGTTCAGATATATTGAAATATAAATGCCACTGTTCTTCAACAACACCTTCTCAAAGCTCTTTGTACGACGGTTTTGAGACAAACCGTTTGAAACTTCTTTCTCACTGTAGGTGTGTATGCTCGACGACCAATAGTATGTGTCACATTAACAGCAAGGAACTCTCGAGAAGGCTGGAGGTGAGCAACTGAGTATGCCAACTGGGTGTCATAATATTCTTTTCTCTGACGAGTCCCGTTTTATTTAATTTCTAACAATAATCACATTTTCACCTGGAGCGAACATGGTACTAAAAACAACGATGTCCGAAAGTGTCTTATTTGCTGGTGGTTGAGGGAATGTCTATGATGGCACTTCCAATTATGTGGATGCGCTGACCTCCATATCCTTCAAAAAGGAGCTCTGACTGGTCATGTATAAAAAACTAATGAAATTTGATTATTTCAGAGGAAAATTTAAAAACAAATCTGTTGAGTTGTTTTAGTAAATTAAATAGTCAACAGACGGCGCATTAATATACTGTTATAATATAATATCATGAAAATGTGTGTTTCTTTGAGTTTCAAACCCCATCTGTCTGCCGTGGTAGAATCATGCTTTAACTACTAGCGAGTCAAAAACTTCTACGAGTTGGCAATCATATGATTAACATTCAGAGAAGACGACAGGTACCTGTTTATATAAAAAATTCAATTACGATGAATATTACTAGTTATTTGTAATTTAATTAGGAAAATATTTGCCATTGAATTAAATTTATTTAGTAATGTATTTTATGCTTCTTATGTAATTTAAAAGTTTAATATTTATAATTTGCACTAGAGTAGTAAAAGTTGCCGTATAAAATAAATACTAAGACATAAACATTCATGTTTTGTTTTTTACACATGTCTTATATTCTTTTAATTTTCATAATTCATTTATGAGGTTGATGAATACTTTATTCAAATAATAAGATTAACACAATATGATTAGCTTAAACAATTCTCAAAATGTATAGTCTAATGAGTAAAATCTTTAAAGGGTACTACCGTTTTAAACATTCAAGCAAAAATGTCGCTAGTAAGTGTCTCCTGATTGTTTCCCTTAAAATCAGTAGAATCCACTGATTTTTTTCCCCAAGGTTGGCAGGTATAGATATAAGAATAAGATCCACAGTAGTCTCTTATGTGGAAACAATATATCCTGTCAGGTAAAAGGCTTCATTTTTTGTAGTCCCATCTTAATCATCTGTATATTTTCAGAAATTATAAATTTTTAGAAGTCATTCATATACAGATTATGTCACTCGATGAGTGCCAAATATATTTGTAAAACGCTTGTCGTTGAAAAAAACATGAAAAAGTAGCATTGACAAATCGGTGTTCTTTTTAAATTATTGAAATTCATGTACCAATTAAATTAAGTAGAAATAAACCAAACAACTTCACTCAACTCTCTATATTTACAAAAATAATATTATTGAGCTTATAAAACAATCAATGAAAAATACAGGGTAGAAAGCAAAACGACATACTTTCTACCCTGTATTTTTCATCGATATGGATAAAATCGTTTTGTATACCAAATATAATTATAATGATGAAATCGAATTACACAAATGAATTTTTGTACTTTCAAAATTGAGTTAAAATATTTAATTTTTATTTACAATGTTTTTGTAAAAGCATCAAAATTCATTTTAAGCAGGGCAAAAAAAGAAAGAATGAAAAAATATCATAAATTTTAGTTTCGATCGTAAAAGATTTTTGAAATTTTTCCTTTATAATTTTATACATATTTAAATTAGAACTTACTTTATTGTTGTTTTACATATTCTTAAAAATATCAAACATTAAATGTTTAGTAAATTTTAAACAAAAAATATTTTTTGATTTATAAGTTTAATCATAAATATTCAAGAATTAAGTTTAATGTATCTTAACATGTAAATCCTTTATTTACCTTTTTTCCTACTCTACACAAGATATTAATTGTTATTTTAGCTCCGTAATATCACTGCTTACCTCAATCATTTTTTCAAATAAAATGATGGTGCATTGATAATGAAATTATGTTTATATTTATTTTATTAAGATAGATTTCTATTCACAAGACTAGTTGTATATTGTAAGATAAATATGTAGCCAGTTTATAATGATTTTAAAAATATATTTAAAATAGTTAATTAAAAAAGGTCAATATTAATAAAAGTTCCAATTGATTTAAAACTCACATTGTGTCCATTCATCAAAAATAAGCATTATTTCATATAACACATATGATAAGAAAGAGCTACAAATTGAAATTATATTGATGATGAAAACGTTTGTGTACTCGTTAAATTCATCTCAAAATATTTCAGAATATTTTTAAAAAAAATTTAATGCAATAAATTTTGAAAAAGTCAGTTAAAACCAACTGTTTAACATGTATGTATTTCACAAAAAGAAGCTGGTAAGCATTTAACAAACATTAATAGAAAAAAGCTTAGTCATTTATAAATGAAATGATTAATTAATAGTTACATGCATACACCACACAACACACAAACATATCTATTTATATATCTATCTATCAATCAATCTATCAATCAATCAATCTATCTATCTATCTATCTATCTATCTATCTATCTATCTATCTATCTATATATATATATATATATATATATATATATATATATATATATATATATATATATATATATATATATATATATATATATATATATATATACATCAAATAAATAAAATACCAATTGTTTAAAAACCAATTCATTTTTAACATTTAATATTGCAATTCAATTTTTATAATTTTACGCTGAGGGCTTCAATTTTTGAAATAAATTTTACAATTTATAACATTGGTTAATTTATTCATGTTTCTTTCCAATAAAATTTTTAAAACTCAGTAGCTATGAGTTACTTGTCATAACTCAGTTGTTTCCTGGAAAGCATTTTATGTCTCTTTTTTTTCTTTAGGAATTCAATTAAATAATGATTACTTAAATTTAGATTGCTAAGTTACTAACAGTTTCAACAAAAAATAATAATAATATGTGGGTTTGTTATATAAATATTCTAAACTTTCTAAATTCTAGATTTTTAAATAATACCTTAATCATAAATAAGCATTGCTTATATTTTTAATTTTTAGAGAAAATAAATTGAAAATTCTCATGTTTAACAATCAAACAGAAAATTATTTTTGAAGTTTAAAAGAAAAATTGCTTTTGCAAAATTTATATTCATTAAAACTCACATTGTAAAACTCAATTCCTTTAAATATAAGGTTCAAATTATTTTTTAAAATTTATCAGAAATTTTACTACTAGATTCAATCTACTGAGAAAACGTATTAAAATAAAAGTTGTTGTATTTAAGTACAAAATTTTATAGTTTGTTTCAAGTTTACTTAAACACATACACTTATTTTTTAAAAAAAATGACGTAAAAAAGAAATTTAAATTCTGTGTTTACCAAATTAGAGAATCACTGAATAAATATTGTTTCAAAGAAAGCTGAAGCAAGAAAGTGTGCTCACATCAATAATATAACTACCATTTCTTTTGATTTCAATCACATTATGTTAAAATATTTAGCATCCTTCTTCTTCATAACTAATAAGCGTATAATATGTACATAGAATAAACTAGTGCAAACTCAAAATTCAATTAGCTGAAAAATAATCGTAGATATTTTTCTGTTATTGTAATTTATAATATATATTTTAGTGAAATAATTAAAAAAAAATAAATATTTTAAAGAAGTAATTCATAATTCTTCCGCTACATTCAAAACACATTTATACATTTTGTATATAACTAGTTTCAAAGCTAAATTCTTCATAAAGTATATATTCTTGTGAAGAATAATTAGTATAAAATGTATTATAGATGAAATGAGGTCCTTTATTTCATTCTCTAAATGCATGTTATGCAAAAACATAATCCAAAAGAACATAAAAATGTCATATTAAGAATATATAAAAATATACATATATGGTAGTTTTTGTTATTAGCTTATTATTAATTTTTCAATATTTCAAAGCAATGCTTTTATTAATCTTAAACATTATATGCTGTTGATAATTTATTCAGGAAACACAATATTTTCTGCAAAGCATAATAAGCATATAAATGTATAACCTTCATTATTTTAAAAATTATTTTATTTTTAAATTAGTATAAAATAAAAAATTTTTTTAAATATCTATTTAAAATATAATCTATGATGCAAATATATGACATATACATTTTAAAATACAGGGTGTTTTGCGAAGTTACAAAAAGCTCTGTGATTCTCTTTATATTAATGATCAGAAGGAATTAATGTAAACCTTGTAAATTGTATATATGTTCGGAATAGCAATGACCTTAAATTGTGAAATATATATATAATGCATTAGTGGTAATAAAATTTAAAAGAATTAATAATGAAGTATTAAAATATTTAAATTTAATTTCATGATATGTCATTAAATAATAGCTTTCTAGTTTTCTGCAATTTATAAAGAAAATTTAATTCTAATAAATTTTTAAGATTTAAAATGAAATTTTAAACAGATGTATACAAACATCTTTTATATACAATTAAGGAATAGTTTTAAATATATTAAGGGAAACAAGTTGAACAAGTTTAACTTGCATAAAACATTTTTCCAGCATTAACTGTTTTTATATGCAAAAGCTCAGAAGTTTTAAAAATGATGTGTAAAATACTTAATTTTGAAATCCTCGACATTTAACTTTGGTATATTCTTTGTATGTTACTTTGTTACGCTTAGAATTTAATACCCATTATATTCACATTTTGTTGCTTATGTAATTGAGGGTAACTAAATTTATTTCCTTCTTCTTCTTCTTCTTCTTCGAGTTGGGTTTGTATGTCATTGAGCACCTCTGCTTTTATCAGCATTTTGTACTGTTAACTCCAAACCCAATGTTTCCTAGTTCAAGTTGCTCGGATCACCCACTTTATTAATAAAGTCTGATAACCCTTTAATGGAATCTAGGTGTAACTCCCTAGTATGGATGATGCCTAAAGAGGTTAATCTAGGGAGGGCAAGAGCCTCGCATTCATAAATGATATGCTTGGCCGTTAATTTATTTCCTTACTAACTTAATTACAGCAATTTATTTCCTTACTAAAATAATTAAATGAAAATTTTACCATAAAAATGAACTGCAGTTTTAAATCTTGTTGAAGCTATATTGGCATTATGTATAAGATAACTCTACTTAAAATGTGAATGAAAATAGAAGATAACATTAAATACTGTGCATTTAATTACAATCGTGTCATTTTTTACTGTTTCTATTAACTTTCTTAATGTGTAAATTCCATTATGACTAAAAGCAATATATGAGACGTATATTTTGTATGCATATATATTTTGACAGTTTATTATGAATAAATATGTGGGATAAATTTTATGTTCAAAGAAAAAAACTAATATTTTGTTTCCATCAGGAAAATGTACTTTAACAAAGAAAGAATTATAATTAAAAAAATTATTGTTATTCTTTTTATTGTTTGTTTGCATTTTTGCAACTTAATTACAGCTATAAAAATAATTAAAAATTCTGTAAAATTGCTTACTTCATGCATTCTATGTCGTTTAAACATGACAAATATATTTAGTTGCATGGTCTACATATCACCATAAATATGAATAATTGATGTGTGTATCATATTTCTCCTATTCACAGGATAGACATCACAGATTCATAGTAAATATTTTAAATAGTAAAATGTATAAAATTACCAATTTTAAATAATAAAAAGTAATTACGATATAAAATTCAAGTATAGCTAATAAATGTCCACAATTAATTTTTGAGTTTCCTAAAATATGCATTCAGAATTAAAATTCTATTCTCTTTTGACAAAGCAAAAGAATTTTCTACATAAATCTCTTACTATAAAGTCTCTTACTATCAGATCTCTTATTATAAGGTACATTTAAATATGAGATTTGATTTCAACCTCGCTGATCAGTTTAAAAGCGATTAAGATTATATATTCATTAGAAAGGCTGAGCAACATAATTATGTTATGAATTCTATTGCTCCCTTTTATGTCCTCCTTTATCAACAAAATTGGGTATGAAATTTTATTACTTTTATTAAATTAATATAAATTTGTATAAAGTATAATAGTATAAAGTATATATCAAAATACTTTTACTTTATTTAGATATTTTTTGCTATGGATGACGCATTTTTCTTTCAAAAAATAAACCACAAACATTGATTGATTACGAAAAGGGAAGAAAATATTATTATTTCCATGAATGAATTGATTTAAATTATTCATTTGTATAGCAATGTATGATCACACTAAAAACCTGATTATTCTCTTTTATAATTAAATTTTTCACAATTTATTTTCCATAATATTCATTACTATGCAATTACAAAAATATTCAAATAAAATTTATATCTTTAATAAATATTTAGGCTTACTTAAGTGAAAAGAAATATATCACATGTGATATTAAGTATAATTAATAGAATAGACAACTTTAGATGAGTATGAAATTGGCACATTTTTCGAGATGAAATGTAATTACATTGAACAAAAAATGTAATATGCTTTTTATTTGGTTGTTAATGTGTTGTTTATAAAATAATGTATCTGTTTTAATACATAATGTGTATAATTTTGGAAACCAAAAAATTGCATCCTCAGAAAGCAACAAAAGTGAAAATTTGAGAAAACTATGTATCAAATAGCATATTTAAATTAATATTTTTCTGTCAATCATTTCAAAATGTTATTGAAGTGTTTCTGTCTGCCATTTAAATTGTGGTCTCAAAATAAATTGCTTTGTTAAATCTTCCTCCCATCCCTTTAAACTTCACCCATAAACCTTTAATCCCTAGAAAATTAACAATTTGCTATTTTTATTTGGATTTGTCGAAATTAAATGAAAATTTTGTAATTCTAAACATGAATTTATTGTAATTGAGTACATCAATACAAAATTATATAAACAGTATATGCATTATGTTATTATTTTCCAGAAACTCAATCGATATTGTTTTATAGTATATACTTGCGATATTTTATTTAAAATGAGAAATTAACTTAAATATACATTCGCTTTTACAGTCAAATTTGATAAACATATGGTCTTTATATAAACACATTAATTTTTCGTCACACTATTCGCAAGTTACATATGCGACAGTGCAAATAAACTCGTTTAGTAGTACATTTGCGTGGATGTGATATTTATATTTTCAATTTTTTACATACTTCTGAGTATGCATATGTTAGCATACAGTCTATCATCGAATATAATGGAATTTCTTAACTGACAGAAACATCACCAAAAATGTCGTTACTAACTCTGTTATAGACGATTAATATTTCTTTTAAAAATTTCTAGTATGGCATTATTTTTAAGATTTGTTTTATTATAACAAATTAGCTAATTTCAAGACCTTTATCATGTTATTTTGCAAACGGGAAAACCACATTGAATTTTAACAAAGTTGTATGGCCTATTTTTCAAAAACACTTGAGTTTCCTAGTTGTTTTTATTCAATGTATTTATTATCTCACTTATTAAACATCATAGGAGGTTTCATGGTAAAGAGTAAGTTACCTTTCAGCAGGAGCAAAGGACATTTCCAGAAAGTCCTTAATGTTCCATCAATATGGTCTACCCTGGACATATCTAACCTGCCTACATAATTCCATAGCTGAAAGGAATTGTATAACTTTCCCACATTTCGATACAATTTTGATTAGATCTGTTATTGTTAACGAAAGATTATACTCTCTTATACAAAGTGTTGATAAATTTATATTTTTTAAATATTTTAAATCAATCGCATGCTTTATTATTAAACTGAACGTGTTGTTGTTATTGTTGTCGTGTGTCAGTCAGGCAGCCAATATAGGGTGCGCTGCTCCACTTTTCCAACTGAACCATAATTAGGTGTGGAGTCCGACTTCCTCAGTACACACAGGCCATAGGTACGCGTTTATAGGATAAGCAACCATTCACAACCCATTCATACAAGGAAAGGACAAATACAGGATAGATAGAGCGAGAAAGTACATCTATGCCCGAACCGGGATTCCAACCCAGGACATCCCTGTCCGCAGTCAGGCACGCTGACCTTGTCTAGACAAGTCGGGCGGCAACTGAACGTGTACAGCGCATATTATAAAGTTTAATATTCCTCATTTTATGATTTTTTAATTTTCAAAACTTTTAAAACATTTTGAATGCTTTAAAGTGCCTTATGTATGATTAGTCAATATTTATGTTTTGAACTGCATTAAGAAACTCCAGAAATTATACTTATAACGTACAGCAAACTGTTATAGTTCTTTATCAAATATTTTTAAAATCACTTCAGTATGTTTTTATCTGTATTTCATATTTGTTTCACAATATTTCAATTTGAAAGACTGCTTAATTTAAAAACGTGATATATTTACATACTTTCTTTATTCTCAAAAAATAATATTTCAGAAAGCAAGTATGTATTACTAAAGATTTAAGTACAGAAATAGGAGAAATTAATTTGAAGAATCTAGAAAAGTTTTTCTTTATTTATGTGTAAATATTACGCTATCTCTGATTTAAATTCTTCAAACATATATAAATTTGCATGTATCAAGCATAATTAAGATATTTTTAGATAAATTAGTATAATGTATCCTTAGTTATTAATTATCTTGACATTTTATATTATACAATAATTAAATTGTTACTCATTTTTAAAACACAATTTAAATTTAACATTATAAGTTGTTTCACAATTAACAATTTCGAGAATCTGTTATGTAATGAATAAAAAGCAGTTTTTTTGTATATAGTTCCCTTTCGTAGTGTTGTGAAGCTTATTCAAAAATTTTTAGTCAACATTAATTTAACATTTTCAATCTCAAATTCTTTCTCATAGTTCAACTATAGACAAGTTGTTGTGTATGTTGTTTGACATTATCTATTAATATGTTATATTAAAAATATAAATATTTGACATTAAAAATTTAATTTTTCATTGAATATAAAATAAAATGTTCTTTTGAAAATTAAATTTAATCAAGATTCAATTATTAGTGTTCATAACATTTTTTACTGAGAATTATTTAATATTTAAAAAAATTTACGTGTTTTACGTTTAAAATTAATAAAACATCAATTCAAAGTTTACCGTACTTAATGTTTCTTTAAAAGTTAAACTTTAAAAATAAATATAGTATTATAAATGAATAGATGAAACCTTTGTTTATTAATTATAAATAATGCACCAATAGGAGAATTATCATATTTTTTTAGGAACTGAAATTAATATTTTTCTAACATTTTGTGATAATTAATAAAAGTCAATAAAACAAATTTTATGTTTACACATACAATAAAAACTGATATTAAATCACACAAAAATAAATTTAAAAAACAATAATTCAAAAATAAAATTTGATATATCTTTTTTCAATAGAAAGTATAAAACTTATATTACATTTTTCAGATATACAATATTAACAAAATAATAAGCTAAAAAAGTTCAATTAAAATACTAAGTAATATACCTACGCATAAAGGTTGTGTTTACAGTACAATAAAAAAGCTATATTTAACTTAAAGGAAACAATTCAAGATTAAATTTTCAAATATTGTTTAATTTATAAAGTTATTAATGAGAACTCTAAATTTCTAAAACACTCACATTTTTCTCTAGCTCTTCTATTATATTCTCAATATATTTGTTGTCTTGTCTTCTAATAATTGCATTTTTCTATAGCAAGATTATCTTTAAACAATTAAAAACTTATAACTATTTCCAGAAAATAAGTTTTTAGGAAGATAAATTCTCAAAAAGAAAAGAAAGTATCGCTTGATATTTTTACAAAATAGCCTCATAATAATGTAATACAGGATCAGAAATACTGGCACATTTCAGAAATTGAAATGATCCCACTAAGTAAGAGCGATTTTGTTAAAGTTTCCTCTCGTTTTTTTGACAAAGATCAGAAAGGAATTTTATCCGCATGTTTTTATTTGATAATATTTTTATTTGCCTCTTTTTATGTTACATTTCCAAAGACAATAACACTTGTCATTAGGCCACACAAATTTGCCTCCTCGATCGATGTTAGAAAGAGTTTATGAAGCTAAATTTCTATTTTGAGACTCTTCTTATAATTTCATCAACAAAAGTTTTGCAGTTACCCACAGTGGAATCGTATTAAGTCCTGTTGATGTCATGTCACGTTTTAAATTTGTAGTTGCTTAAAGTAAGAAATGGATGCAGATTTACACGGCTCACACACACATAAATAAATACACATATACAGTGTTTCGCTATATAAAACAATAAATTTTGAAATAATTGCATATTTTTATATTAAATGCATTTCAAAAACCATAATTCTCAATATGTATAAGCTTTTGTCATTACCACTCACCACTGACTAATTATAAAATTGTAATTTTTAAAGCATGTATAGATCAGCACTAGCTTTTATTAAATAATCCAAGTTTAATGCAAGTTGTGTCTCTTCATATATTTCTGTTGGAGTGAGTAAATGAAAATTTCTGGGTTTCTTTTTCTGGTAATACTTGAATGTAGTCCATTGCCAATAAAAATTCGTCACACAACACAAATTACGATGTGGATTTTACAATGCCATACCAAGGTTTTAATCCATACCATGTATACTTGAGATTAGTCTATCAATTATGAATACTTTATTTACTAAAAGTACAATACCTAATTTACATGATTAGTTTTTGTAATAATAAATATAAAGTGAATAATATAGGATAATTATATGATATAGTCTAGGAAAATGTGCATACATATTTGATAAAAGAAATATTTTAGTGAAAGTGGTGATATTGCTTCCTAAAAATTTTAAAAGGAAAAGATAAATGTATACCCTTTTTTGAGAATAATTTACTTGCATAACTGTTTCGTAGATTTAAGTCATAAAGCACACACATTTAAAAAACAATAAATGGTACAAAATTTGTATTTTAAAATATTTTAAAGATACCAAAAGCAATTTTCCCCACAAAAAGGAATTAGGATAGGTGTATAATATAAATTTATTTAATTTTTCATATTAATAAAGCGAAAGAGAAAATCCTTGTATTCCACATATTATGCCACGATGCTTAAAAATATATGTACATACAGCCAAAAAAAAATTACTAGGATCAGAAAGAAGAAATTTAAATAACAAATCAATTAAATAATCTGAAAAAAATTATAAAAAATTCGGAACCAAAAAAGCATTTTTTTCCTAAATTTTAGTACGTCACGTTTTTCACTTAAATGAGCAAATTATTTGCTGAGCATATTTCACTTATTTTTCAACGTGATAGTCCATAAAAAACTTAACATAACTTCAATTAATTATGCAAATTACAATTTTTAGTAATTTAAGTTATATACTGTGACTATTGTTATAAATTTCACAAACTAATACATAAAAAACAGAAATTATTATTTAGCAATCGCTAATCACATCCTTTCGCTTAAAAAATTCAATTTCCCAAAATTAAAAATTTTATAGTTTCATTCATAGTAAAAGAATCATATCTATCATTTTTTTTCATGGGCATTCATAAGTTCTTTATAAAGAGGTCATTTTTAAGGAAAAATGTTTACCTACCCTCCAGGGTTAAATTTTTCATTCTTTATTTTTCGCGATGTTTTGATAGCATAATTACCAACTTAAAATAAGTAATGGTCTCTTCTTTTATTGTAAAATAACAAGTTCTTTCGGGCAATTAATACATTTCTATGTATAAAATACTTTCCTAACTAAAAAGAGAGATAAGAAGGAAAAAGAAAGAAAAAAGACAAAGGAAAATCGTCTGCTTGCTCGGAGATCAAAAGATTATTCTCTGTCCGTGGGAGAAAATGAAATTTTTCCTTGGAAAACTAGTTTAGTTTCAGTTCGCATTCATTAATTTCTTATGTGAAAGAAAGTCTATTGATGTTAGCAAATTACAAAGGTCATCTTACATCTTTGTTCCTCATCCCGTATCGCTTTAAAATTTGCATTTCTTTATTTCACATATTGCCTTTGAGGTAAAATTGCCGAAAGTTCCTAATTGCCAATGATCTTAAAAAGTGAAATATTTAATGCCAGATACAAAACTAATAAATTAGATTTTCTGTGTTTGATCTTATTATTTAATCTATTTGCTCTAATTTACATATATTATAAATTTTGAAGACGTGTGATTCTATGCATTTTTGCTAATATTATTAGAATTCAAAGGCATTGTATTGGTTATTCGGATTTACTAAAATACAATTTTATTATAAATTAAAGAAAAACAAGTCAAATATTTTATTTCTACTAATACCACTAAAAAGAAATTAGAAATATTAGGAAAAAATGCATACAAGTACCAACTGTTACTGTAATTTTTAAATACATGTTATTTTTAAATTAATAAAGAGAGATAAGCTGTATGTGATGCAAACTTTTATCTTGTAATAACTACAAAGTATTAAGGATAGTATTAACAGCAAAATATTAAAGTACTATTTAAAGTAACAAATTAATATAAAATGAAGACTTTTAATGAAAATATCTGCTTTGGATATTACAAGTTGTCTCATAAATTATACATGTTAGAGTTTTTATTTTCGCACAAGAAAAAATCAATAAAGCTTTACAAAATATAGCAACACAATCAATATAATTATAACTAAATACTTTAATTTTATTTTGCACTAATAAGATGATGTTTAATATAATGCTCAAGTGTATATAAATATTAAATATGAAAAAAATGGTAAACTCATTACTTCCACAATCAACAATTAAAAAATTTTAATGCTTATTGCATCTTCTTCTTTTGTAATATAATTGAATTATGATGTTTTTTAACAGTAAGTTTAAAACAGGGTGCAATTTTGTTTGGTAGTACTCCAGCAGGATTGATTGTTTCAATTTAAGGTTTGTTACAGCTCATTTACTCAATGTTAATGTATTGTTATATATTTGTAAATACAATTATGACATTTATTCTAGTAACTAAAAGTTGTGAATTATCGACATTTTTATTTATTTATTTATTTTTAATTTTAGCCTATCAGACGTTAAAATAGGTTTATTTTCTTAACTTGATAATTTAAAAAAAATAAATATCAAAAGTTGCGAATTTTTATCATAATACTATAATTTATCCGAAAAAATAAACATGTTCCAAAGAAAATAAATTTTCAATAAATATATATTACCAAAGAAAATGAAAAGTAGGGAAAAATATGAATTATGGGAAAATATATATATAAGTAATGAAATATATAAATAAAAACATTTTTCCATTACACCTATCACCTCCTTTTTTAATATTTAAGATATAAATATTACTATGTGTATATTTATATTTAAATATTAAAAGTAATGAAATTATGAGATGATTGATATTCTTTGACATTGAAACACTATTAAATGTAATTAATAATCGTAAAAACAACAACTGTTGGTTACACTTGTAACAAAGGTTCAAACATTTTTAGTATATTTTAAAACAAACTGATATCTTATTTTATTATTTTGTTGACTGTTATTTTTTTAATTAACTTTAAGCCTAACCGGCATATAAAATTCAAGGAATATTTTATTAAAAACATTATAAATTCGATACCATAAATAATAAAATAAATGTACAAAATGAGCTTACATTCAATAAAAATGTAATGTTTTTATGTATCTTAAAATAAAAAGCTACCTATTAAATCCATGTTTACTTTAATTGTAGAATCAGCACATATTTTAGAACTGTCAAAAGTGCTATAAAAGAAAACATCAAATTACAATAGAAAAAAAAATAGTTCAGCCTGATTTCCGGATGAAAAATTTATTTCTGCTTTTTTTGAGCAAAGTAAGTAGTATTTCTCAAAGAATATCTTAACCCAATTTGTATGTCGCTTTTCATATCCTATGGAGCGAACGAAGATAATAAATTGAAGAGAAGTCACTGTATGCAACATGACTCTGTCAAGGAAATTTGCATACAAATGCATTTTTAAAAGATCATTTTAGGCCGACTTTTCGGAAGTCCTAAGCTGTCTCTGTGCGAATAAATACTTTTTAAAAAGCGCTTGATAAGCGAGGCATCAAACTCCTATTTACCGGAAAGAATTTTGTTTCCTCAGTTGTATCATTACTTAGAAAATTTATCATTTTAATGTTTTGATGCAGTGATCTTTTAATAAAAACGCAGATAAGAAATGCAATTATCAAATACAATACATTTTCCAGATCAAAATTAGTTTTTTATTAACTTTTTTGAAAATCAAATGGTATCATAAATACACAAAATAAAAAGGCAGAAGAATTTATATTCCTAAAACCACGAAAACTATATAGAAAGAATTAATTTGTGTTAACTCAAATGAATATTTCAATGGTATACAAATATAAAAAAAATTGAAATTCTTGGTTGTTCTAGCAATAGGTATGGAACTTTAGACATTTATTTGGATATTACTATACATTTTATATTTCAATTATAAATTTTGGACAAAGATGCAGTACAATCCATAATGGCAAATTTTGAATATTTTTGGCGATGAAGAAATGTTACCAAGATGACCTATCATGACGTTCGTGATGACGTAAATGATTGGGTTACGAAAATAGAATTTTTTGAATAAATCTTATAGGTTTCCGTATGTATGACCTAATAAAAATGATGTCAGATACAGAAAAAAATTGCCTAACTCAGAATTTGGAATCCTGAATTATACGGCATTTGCGCCATTTTTTCTGTACAGATACCGTATAATTCAGGATTTCAAATTTTGAATTTTTTTGGCAATGAACAATTGTTACCAAGATGTGTGTGATGACACATGATGTGACGTATGACGTCATCACAGACATCATGTGTCACACACACCAAATGACGTATTGTAATGTGTGTGATGACGCAAATACTAAAGTAGCCAAAATAGAGTTTTCAGCATAATTCGTATAGGCTTCAATATCTATGACACAATAAAAACCAGGTTACCATATACATAAGAAAATCCACCGAAATTCACTAAACTCAGAATTTGACATCCTGGATAATACGCATCTGCGCCAGGTTTTGTAATTAATGCTACATAAAAAGTAATGAAAAATACTAAAATATCCTATTTATAATTTTTTATATACTTGTTTTAAAAAAATGCAATGGTTATGTTATTTTCTTTGTCATACATAAATAACCATTCATTAAAATGTGTTTGCGGGAGAATGTTTATAGTGTGTAACTAAACAGTTCTGTTATTTAAACTCCAAGCACATTCAGTTTCAATGCAAGAGTAATAATTTACATTAGGAAAGCGTGGGATGCATCATTGTTAAGTCAATGCAGTTTTTTTGACATTAATCCACTCCAGTGAACAATAGAAAATATTTCAGATATACTTGTATTACAATAACGGAGATTTCATCTGAATAAAATGATTCTGAGAATGTTTTTTTTTTTTTCTTGATTTCAAAACAAACTCTAAATTTATTTCTATTTATTCAATAATGTTTAGAGTTTTTTGCTAAAATAAACGTTATACATAAGATCATATGTGGATTTGATTTTATAAATTAATCAAATTTATATGTTTATTAAAAATAAATAAGTTTAAAGTAGACCCTTAATAATGTATTTTTTATGCATAAAATATCAAACTTATATTTTGCTTTCATAATTTATTTATTATTAATGATAAAAGTATTGAAAAAGCGGTTTCTCATTTAATATAAATAAAACTTATTTTTTAATTTTAATAATTTGATGATTTTTACAAATATAAGTACTTTATGAAACAAAATTTCATAGTACAATAAAAATATTCATTTTAAAACTAATTAGTTTTAAATGATAAATGCTTCACATACAGATGTTTATTTTTTCGACTTTTCATTATATTAACTGGTTTTAATAGTATATTTTTAACTGTTCCGTAACTATATATAAGCAAAAACTGCTAATTTAAAGTATTTTTAAAAGAACAGATGTATTACAAAAAATGGAAACGAAATTTATACAGATTGCTACATATTAAGGATTTTAAATATCTAAAAGTGTTGGTGCATCAAGTAGGCGGCATCGTTTGCAAAATTTTAACAAAATATGATGGTTTTGAATTTATTGAAATATTACTACGTCTATTTTCAATAAATGTATCATTATTACATTATACGTTATGTATTCTTCAACAAAGCATTATAAAACCATACAACTGAATCTAAATATAGAATCATTATACGAATCATATTTTAATCACATTCAGTTTCGTGGAATAATAATGTATCATAAAACAACAACTGTTTGAGTGGAAAATAGGTTAAACAGAGTATTTATAATGAAACATTCCTTTAAAAATACTATTTTAAATTGTGACTCATTCTTCGATTACTTTGTTTTTTTATATATATATGTTACTGAATTACTCTTGGCTTCAAACCGTATAAAACCAGAAAAATAGGAAAAATTCAGTAGAAAAAATATGAAAAGAAGTTTAACGTGTTAAATGTACTCATGCTATAGTTAAATTAGGAGAAATTAATGAAAATTAATTATAATTAGAGAAAAAATAAAGTTCTGCTTAAATTTTTGTTCCAATTAAATGCAGTATTTTACTATGCACGTAAAGAATTTAATTTTTTTGTCTTTAAATGATAAACATAGACTCGACGACCCTTTCTAGAATTTTTGTTTATGAGGAATTTATTTTCACGTTTGATGTAACGCATTAACTTAACGAATAATTTAATTTATTTTAAAATTTATTAACAATTAGGAATTCTGGTTATTAAAGGAAGATTAAAGAATGAATTCAAAAAAATTCTTAACATTAACTACTTATTTATAACTTAAAAAATCTAACTTATCGCAATCTTTTTTAATGTTAGAAACAATAGTATGCATTACGTATAATAAATTGAATTATCTCTTTATAAATCATTATCAGGAGAAATATCGTGCAATAATCATTATCAGAATATATATATATATATATATATATATATATATATATATATATATATATATATATATATATATATATATATATATATATATATATATATATATATATATATATATATATATATATTTCAATGACATATGCATGCATAACAGACAATGAAAATCCCAAACGATTTTTTCCCCTCGGCTTCTTCCTCAAAAGTTCAGATAAAGTAGAGAATATGCTTTTCTGACTTGAAGAAGAATGACTCACTTTTATCTTTAAACTTTGCATTTCTTCCATATCAAGAAAGACAAGCAAGTTCCATTTTCCAGTACAATCTTTAAACCAGAATTTCCGTAATGCATAAAGGAAACTCTATTTGAAATAGGTAGAAAAAGTGTACGTCTTGTGATAAAAAATTATGGGCATGAAAAGAGACACTACCTGTCTTTCCGATCCAACAAGGAGACCGCGTATAGAAGGAAGACAACTGAAAAAATGGATACTTTAATTTTGCAGGTAATAAAACTACATTTTTATCACTGTGATCTGAATTATTTAGAAAATATTACTAATAAATAAACAGTTTGATTTAGGACGCCACGCATTATCACAGCATCAATATACAAACAGTTATATTTAGGGTATCATAAAATTCACTATTATGTTTAAAAAAAATATTCTAATGAAGCATAAATAACTTATAAATGAGATAATGGTTTTTAAATATCACAAAAGGATTACTTTTTATATAAAATTAAATTATATATCTGTTCTTTGGAATAAAATGCAATATAAAAATGTAAAACGTTTCAGATTCAAAACTTTGTATACATTTACCTTGTTGATATCAAAATAATATATATATCTTGTTAAAATTTTAAAATATTTCCAACTTAACAGTAAAAATATACCTGTTTTATGATTTAAGAGCTGATGAGCTACTATGTCTGTCCACAGAAAAATATTTAAAATTTCAATTTGGAATATGTTTATTACAATTACTAAACACAGGATTGATTTCTAATTCAACAGTAAAAATATTGTGAGTTTTAATTATTTCTCTTAAATGCAATTTTAACATAAATATTTTTTATTGTTTAACATTAATTACTATTAAAGTATAAAACTATGAATTATTAATTGTTTTTTTAGTCCTTTATTAGTTTTACATTATTTTTAGAAATACATTTTATATTAATATTTTATTAATTTTAATTACACTGCAATTATAGAATCAAGGAAGAATAATGCAAAACTTTGTGGCATCTGGATACAAATCACACTTCTAGATACAAAAAAATCACAGTTTCTTCTTTATTGCATATCATGTGCGGAATTTTGTGTATGAAGTAAAATTAAACGTTCAGTTTTAAAAATATAGAATGTCTAAGAATCTTCAGCTTTCAAACATAAATCGTTTTCATGTGTGAGATCTTAAAAGTGCTACTATGAGATACAATTTTTTTTTTATCTTATGTATTTCAGAGTTTAATCAAAAAACAGCCGTTGTCTGCAGAGGTCAAGCATTGAACTTTTTAAAAATCAATCACTGTGCAGAACACAATCAAACACGACAAATAAATTTATTTGATGTCACGTCAGAATATGTAACTGTTACACAAGTTATTACAACTATTTCATCACATCGCTGTATATAAAACCAGGGATAGTATAATTACATTCATGATGACGTTCTCAGCTAAAATTGCAACTATTTTCCATCTGATGTGTCAGAAAAACCCGGGCCAGTTGCAAAACAGGGATATGTCCACATAACGCTTATAGTTTTGAATCTCTTTCCATCAATCGTTTCTAATTGTGCAAATAAAAACATTCTTTATCATTTGCAATGGGAAATGAAAAAGTAAAAATCGAAATGAGTTCAGGTGCACTTTTGTACTATATCTCAAACTACCTTACTTGCAATCTCGGTATTATTTTAGAAAATATTTTCAATTTATGGAATCCAATTACTCATTAATTATGCAACATTTTAATGATTTTGCTTTCTATTTTCATCATTTTGTTCCAAATTCTGATGCTATCAAGTATAGTCAGAACAATTACCAGATACTGTCAGAATTTTCTAAGAATAATCATTTCCATAAAACTATTATGAGTTTCTTATCACATCATAAATCAACTGTGTCGCTGATAAATAAACCTGATTAATCATCAAAACACAACTTGTACAGAGTATATCATAGGGATACGTAGATTTCGAGAGAACATCTGAACAACAATGTCTTTGAGAGGAAGTACATTTAACTGAAGTGTATGAATTATACATCAGAAGGCTATTTTAATTCTTATTTAGACATTTAGGAATAGTTATGTTAGAGACAACACATCTTGTAAGTTGTATTGTCTTCCTGACTCCACAGAATAGCATTTAATCAACCAAAACTGTATTGAAACTGAAAAGCAAATATTGCTCGAGAGAAATATAAACTTACAAAAAGTACAATTCACCCAAATTTCTCATATTTTGTAAATTTTACAAGGAATAGCAAAGGATATTGAAGTTACAAAAGTCCATATCACATTGCAATATATGTTTAGATTAAGCTATGCGCAAATGTTTAGATTTTTGCAAAAATGAAGAAGAGAATAGTGGTACTTCATTTGCAGTGACAACTGTATACATTTAACAAGTTTTACATTAATATATAAATTTTCAAATAAGTGTTATTTATATTGCTTAAAATGCAACTTGAAAGGTATATTGTTGAAGCGCGTGTCTTTATAAATTTGATTGAATTGACCAGTTAAATAAAAATTCAGAAAATGAAAAGCATAAATTCGAATACAGGAAATTTCCAGAAAAAAATATAATCAAAGCCTGAGTTTCGTATAAGACACACCCCTTATTTGACACTTTTGAAAACTATTTCAAAAGGTACGCTCATGTGCAGGCAAATGCAGTTTTTTAAAAAAATAATCAGTATATGTGAAATTATAATTTTATGTTCTTATACTTTGTTATAGTTTAATCATAGCAATAACGTAGACATTTAAATAAAGATTTACTACAGTTTTCTATATAGTTGTTCATAAATAACAAGCACCACAGCAAGAATGAATTAAATATTAATTTCCTAAAAACAGAATACTTATACAGTGTGGTTCATATACAATAAGTATTATAATTCTATAAAATATTGACTAAACTAACACATAATTAGAATAAAAGATATTGTCATTCTTTAAAAAAAAGATAATAATACTGAAACTTATAGAATAATTATTTTTAAATAAAACAGTTTATTTATTTTAGCAGCTATTTTCTGTTTCTGGATACCGACCTTCTGGTTAGACACTATGATTGGGTTCACTCAAATGCAGGTCACGTTATTTTATTACTTAGAGGATTGTATATTTACTTTCCTCATTCCTTTTGCAAGTCATTTGGCATCACAGTTGATTGCTTTCCCGTTTTCTTTCGAGTTATTATTCTTCACATTCCTTTTTCGTTTAACTTTAGCAATTTCTGTACTTTAAAAATGAAGATATATATTTGTACTCAAAAATGCTTTTTGCAAAATAATAGTCTTTTCTTTTAAAAAAACGATTAAATTTTATAAATTCAGCGCATTAAAATACCTATTCGGACGAATCCAATAAAGATTTTTTAAGCAAATTACCTTAAAATTTTAGATTAATCTTTAGAATTTTTTAGGTAATACAGTGAAATATAATTTTAATCATATTAGTTATCAATGTATGTGCTAATAAAATGAAATCTTAAATTAAATAAGAAATCTTCCATATAATCCCCTTCATCAAGACTTTCATTTTATTTAATTATTAGATAAGAATACTTTGTAAGTGAGATTAATTAATTTTCAGCTAGTATATATATATATATATATATATATATATATATATATATATATATATATATATATATATATATATATATATGTATATATATATATATATATATATATATATATATATATATATATATATATATATATATATATATATATATATATATATATATATATATATATATATATATATATATATATATATATATATATATATATATATATATATATATATATATATATATATATATATATATATATATATATATATATATATATATATATATATATATATATATATATGCATACATATATATATATATATATATATATATTTATATATATTAGATTTTCGATCATATCATTTTTAAGATTTACTTGAACTTTTAAATTATTTCTATATAATACTTTAGGTTTTCTAATTGAAAATAGTATTTTTAACATCAATCAGTCGAATTTAAATGGAATTGTGTATTTATTATTTTAATTTTATAAAAGTTTTTAAGCTCTTATGAAGGAAATATAAAAAAAATGATTTCTCTTTTTTGTATAACTTTGTTGTGTATTTATTCTTTGCCTATTTATTCGTGATAATGTTTCAGAAAATAAATTCTAAAACCATTGATTTTAATGATGTAGTTAACTATTTTTTCATTAATATCGGGTGGTTTAATTTTTTTAACGTCCCAACACCTTTTGCCATCCCTTGAGTTTGAGATTGTTATGCCCCATTTTTCGTCGCCAGTATGATGTGCTTCAAAAATGGATCATTTTCGTGACGCTTGAGAAGCAAATCACAGACGCCGAAGGGATGATATAATTTATTTTTCGTGAGAATAGGGGAGACCCATAAATCGAGCTTCGAAGTTAGATACTGAACTTTTAAGTGGTCGTAAATAGTTTAATTCGATAAATTTAAACTCTTACTGATCTAATGTGTTGTTTTTCAATGATTTGCATCAACTAATGCCTTTATCATATCTTTATCAGCTTCAAACAGTCTTCAGAACGGCGTGCATCTTCGACATCAAATCTGCGTGATTAAAATTTTCCAAACCAGTTCTTGAACTGGCCTACTTTCAACACGTCGTCCCTATACACATCAGATAGTCTTTTTCTTTCTTTCTGGTTTGAATAGTATTTTTACCTTTTCTACATTAAAAAAGTACATTATGACAAAAATACTGCTTATTGCTCTAAGGGCACCAAACTTTTACTAAAAAGGGCAACTACTGCTTAGAATTAATTGAGCTTTTTCACATACAAGCCTGGCTATATCAGCTCACAAAACATATAACGGTTATGCTGCTTAAGTGTGAAGTTGTAATTAATTCGAGAAAATACAATCAATTCTTCTGTCGGAAACAAAAAAAAATTCTTTCCAAATAACCCAATAACTTAATGTAATGCCATCTTTGAAACTGTATATTTTGTTTAATTCATTTAAAGCATATGGATATAAAATGCAATGTATTTAAAATATCTAAGCTTGAAATGCAGTTCACCTAAGTCTTCTCATTTCAAGCTATAATTTATTAGATTCTAACAATTGTGTGCTTCCTTTTGCACCCAAATTACCTACACTATTCATTTCTTATAATTTTTTTTATATTATTGATTTTTTCGTTAAGAAATGTCCATTCGTAGTTTACATCCTATTATATTTAATATCTTAATTTCGTGAAAGATTTATTTTTTAATTTGGATTAAATAAATTTGTTGCAAATTAATATTATTTATTTATTTATTATTAAGGAAATCTATGTTAACTAATAAATGAAATGGATGTAAATGCCCTGGTATTTAATAAATTTAAAAAGTATCGAAGGAAAAAAACTAAAATTCAAAATTATTGTTTAAAAATTTGAGAAGGAATTTTTTTTAGAATTACAGCCTCTTATATGTTATATTTGAATGAAAGTGCTTTAAAATGATACAATGTTACATTTTATTTCTAATTAAAATGTGGGAAATTGCTTGAAAAGGAAATAGTAAAACATGACAAAGGAAACAAAATTTCTAAATGGATATTTAAAAGTTGTAGAGAAATTATAACTAAATTAACACAAGAAACATTGTGTTAGCAATTATCGAACACAATAATACAGCATCTTCACAAGTGACTTAAAATATCATCATGTTTTTTTAGATAAAAAACCACTTTTAATTCATTTGAATTTATGAAAGATCAATGAAGACATAAAATTAGATTCTAGAGGCCTGATACATTTTATGTACTTTCTTTTGCTGTTTAGAGATTTATTATTACAATTTAAAAAATATCTTTGGGAACAGTAGGTTTCAAGCAGTTTGTTGTATTATATTTTCCCAATAACGTTTAAATAAGCTTCATTTATTACGAAAAATGTCCTTATTCTTAAATATACTAGCTTTCTAGAAACCATACTAAGTCATTTTTAGCGTTATATGCAGAATTGAAAACATTTACATCATCCACATGAATAATAAGAAGTTACACATTTAAATTATCACAATTTAATCAACTTACCAGCTCAGATAAATGGTTTTAATGAATAACGTGATACTTTGTTTCTTTCATCTATTCCTGAACCTCATTTCGCAGTTGTTATCAGAGATTTAAGCTCTAAAAATTCTTTCTATAATTCTATTTAAGTTCATATTTATTTATCTAACATACCATACAGGGAATAAACATTTGTGACATACTAATCACAACCGAATAAGTCAGATTACAGTCATAACATATTTTAATACTTTAAGAGTTTTTTCTATATTAAAAGTCTCACCCAAAAATTACTTTCTTGTATAATTTAATGTTCACAGAATGTTTAATTTCCAATGAAATTTTTTCCATCAATTTACCAGGTAATTTTTTAGTTGAATGAAATATTAATATCAATAATACTTTTTTAACTTATAATTATTTATGAATAAAATATGAATAAATATTTAATACAAATTATATCAGGGTTATTAATATTTTAATAAATTTATAATTAAAAGAATTTTGAAAAAAAAATAATAGCCTACTTCGTAAAACAATGCTTAAGGTTTGTTTCCCGATAAATATAAAAAAATTAAGATTCCCTGTATAACATCTGAAAAATATCTTTAATTACAGTATTCCTTCATCTTAATGATTGCAAATTTCGGGCATACATATTTTTAATGATTATCATTTCCGAGAGTATGCTGAGTATTCATTCAACAATGTTTAAATTTCATAGCCATCATTTAATGATTAATATTCCAATTCATCATGTTTTTAAACCCTAATTAATTTGTCCCATTTCTGTTTTTCAACTCACGGCAAGTATAGCAACCATTCTCCCAATCTTGTTCCAAACATAAGTTTCTCAAACAATAAAAATACACTAAAAGAAATAATTATCCACTCTTGTCCCCCTCTGTACACCCACGCCATGTAATCATCATTGGATAGAATCAAGAATTGTTCTACCAGAAGGAGAATCCCACTATCTCAATCCTACAGAATAGCAGGGGCATCCATTATTAAGTCCGTGACGTTTTATTCCCACGTGGATGGTGAAAAGCGATCACGAAAACACGAGATATGAGATCTGGTGGCACGAAACGTCCATCGACATGACCCTCATCTTTACTCAGTGTAGATATCGTCATCATCATCATGACGGCGGGGAGATAGGGGAATGAGATTCTCGTTTTGATATCAGGAAATTTTGTAAAGCTCTTCATTTTTCAAAAGATCTTGTATTGATAGGAATCAATGGCTATAATGAGAAACGTGATAAGTTAATAGCTTAAATTGAAATCGCATTTAAGAACACAGTGATGGCTGCTGGCAAAATTATTTTTTCATTTTTCTCAAAATTAATTTGCGTTAGACACCGTAAACTTAAAAATAATGTTTTTTTGAGAAAAATAAATGAGAAACTAAGAAAATAAACGAGATATAATTTGAATTAATTACAATAGATCCTTTCTATAAAAAAACACTCTTTTAATAAATTAAAATTTCTGTTCTTTTAACAATATTATTTTACCAGATTTAGGAAATTGAACTTAAGATAAATAATGTTTGATGCATCACACTTTCAGAACAATTAAGAAATTATTTAAATCATTAACATTATAATTATTTTTTTATTTTGTAGACAAATTATAGTCATGATTTATTGTTGTTTTAAGAACAGAAGTTCTTATTTCCAATAGACTTTTTCTTAATTAAGGAATATAAATACGTTAATAGCCTAAATTCTTCAAAATTATAATTTATAATAATATAATAACATAACTAACAAGTTATGATTAATAAAATAACATAACTTAAGAGTAATATATATCATACAGCCTGAGTAAAAACTTTAAGGCCAGTAAATTTTTTTGAGAAAATGTAAAATGAAATAAAAGGGATTCAAATAATATTAATTTTTCAAGTTCATTGATAAGAAATGAATGCTATAAACATAATTTGTAAATACATAATTATAAGAAACATGTGGTTACTTACAAAGTTAATATTTCTGCTTGAGTAAAAACTTTAAGGCCACCAGTCATTTTTAAAAAAATTAATATAATTTAATCAATTACCATTGCAACTACTAGCTTGTGACAACGCTGCAATTTTTATATTTGTCACACGTTTCTTCGAAGTTTTGGTGATCTTTGTGATGATGGTGAAGGGTAAGAAGTAAACTGATCCTGAAGGAGGACAGATCGAAGCTTTGTCTTCAACAGGTATGAGTAGTCATGTTATTACAATTAAGATAGGAAGATCAAAGACTATAGTCAACATTTTTTTAAAATTAGGATTAGATAATTAGGACAAAAAAATACTGGGGAAGACCTAAATCTTTGTCATGTTGTGATGAAAGAAAAGTTTGCAAGCTTGCATCTACTAGAAAGTACTTAACTAGGAAACTGATTCCGATGACAGGTTTAAAAGTTTGTCAAAAAAAGATTTATAACACAATTAGAAGGTCTGGAAGGTACACGTATACAGCAAAATTGACTGAGCCTCAGTTACTGCAGAAACACAAAATAGAGCGTTTGAACTTTGGCCAGAAAGTCATGACCTGGGAAACCAATGGATAGAAATTATTTTTTCTGACAAAAAAATGGAATTTGGTTGGACCAGATGGCTGAATTTCTACTGGCAGGATATAGGAAATGAAAAGAAATATCCTCCAAGCACCAATTAGGTGGAGGGTCTGCTATGACTTGGGGCTGTTTTGCTTACAATGGTGTGAGCTCAATTGAATTCCTTTAAGGTAGAATGAATTCACAAGTTTACCAAAATGTCCTAACAAATCATCTTTGGTCAATGTTGTATGTCTTGCTGGAGAAAATTGGAAATATCAGCAAGACAATGCATCGATCCATTCAAGTAACAGCACAAAAAATTGTTTCTAAGTCAACAATGTTGAAACTCTGAAATGGCCAACTAGATCACCTGACCTCAACCCAATCGAGAACATTTGGGGTGACTTAGCAAGAAAATTTTATGCAAATGGGGGCCATTTTACATCAACAACAGAGCTAAAATCTAATATCGCAGATATATGATATAAAACCGACCCCTCCCACTTTGTCAAAAACTCATTTCATCCATGAAAACAAGAATATTTGAAGTAATTCGAAGAAATGGCACCTACACAACCTTTTAAGAATTTGTAATTTTTTCCTTACATGTTATTTTCTATGTTGGCCTTAAAGTTTTTACTCAGGCTTAAATATTCATGTGTGTGTTCTGTAATATTTTCTAATAATAAAATATTAGCAAATTAATTTTTCTACTTTCTTACTTTCATTTAAGTTTAATAATTATCAATCAAATGGTATTTTATAATTCCTCAAAATAAATGTTTCCATTTTATCAAAAATGTCTACTGGCCTTAAAGTTTTTATTCAGACAGAATTACAGTCCATTTCAACTAATCAATAACTTACGGAACTAAACATGTAAATGAAAGTTTTCTCACTATGACTTCGAATTAAAATTATTTTTAAGTGACATTAGATTGAAAACTTTATTATTAAGAAATATCTGTTTCGGAAGAAATGAAATCTTTTTCAACTGTTTTTTTTTTTTTTTTTTTTTTTTTAAATCCGGAATTAATTTGGCATCAAAGGAATATCCCCATCAAGATATTTTTAAATATTTAAAATCAAGTGTTTTTGTTGTCAAATAATGATAAAATTGATCGCAAATAATGAACTAAATTTTTCACATTTATTTGAAAATTATCCCACTAAGGGCTTTTTACATTAATTTTGCTTACAAGATTCTCGCATAATAAAATTGATACAGTGTCAAAAATATCGAAGATAATAATTATTTAAAAGTATTGATATATCTTTTAATTGAAATGAAATTTATAACCTAACATTTTGATAACTTAATTTCAAGGCTTTATATGAGACGCAGTGCATTTGTCTATTTTTCCAATCAATAATTATCTTGCCAACTTCTTGATCACAGATATACACATTTTAAGCAGCCTGCGAATAAATCATGCATAGTTAAATTTAATATAGGTATTATAATGCCTGCTTTCTAGGATTCTTTTTCTTTTGAAGCACTGCAAGAATTGGAAGTGACATTGTTGAGCGGGATATCCAATTGACCCGGCTATAGACATGGAAATGGGTGGGTCTCCGCTACTTAGAAATGGGACAAATAATTGACACACAGACTTAATCTACAACCCCTTGGGGTTATATGATAACGACATATCTCATGTGTTCTCATATATATATATATATATATATATATATATATATATATATATATATATATATATATATATATATATATATATATATATATATATATATATATATATATATATATATATATATAGTATATATATGTATATATATATATATGTATATATATATATATATATATATATATATATATATATATATATATATATAGTATATATGTATATATATATATATGTATATATATATATATATATATATGTATATATGTATATATATATATATATATGTATATATATACATATATATATATATATATATATATATATATATATATATGTATATATATATATATATATATATATATATGTATATATATATATATATGTATATATATATATATATATATATATATATATATATATATATATATATATATATATATATATATATATATATATATATATATATATATATATATATATATATATATATATATATATATATATATATATATATATATATATATATATATATATATATATATATATATAATATATATATATATTGGCAGGATAAAGTATGTCATCATTATAAATGTGAGAAAATCCCGAAAACCAATGCTTATAAAATTATTTAATCCGGATATTGTTTCTTCTTATTCTGCAGACAGTAGCACTGAATCTAGTACTTATGATTCCGAAAAGAGCATTTCTACTATTAGTTATTCCGTATTAGGCTTATTTTTTTTATTTCAAACAGTGATCTTAAAACAACTGTTGAAATATTGTTAAGTTCAATAGTCAAAAATTAAATAATAAATATAAAAAAATAATAAATAAAGTAAAAAATAAAAATAAATATAATAAAATATATTTTATTATTGGAAAGCTCGAATTTCATATAGAATTTCATAGTGACATTAAGCTGAATGATCTTTGTAACCTAAAAATGACACTTATATCGGTTCAGTTAATCTAGAGCAATCCATTTACTTTCAGTGGAAAATATATAGTAAATAACATCTCATAAAAATAATGTATCTTTAATAGTAAATGTCATTTTTTCTTTAATAGAAAAGTTGTTCACAAGGAGCAAAACTAAGAGCATACATCATTACGATTCTCCTAATGACTCTCATAAAACTATGAGGTATAAAAATATAGTTTTACACAGAAAAATATTGATAATTTATATTTCCCGACAATATTTCTTTCATACATATTTTCATTTGAAAATTCATGATATTGCTCTTTAAATTTGAAAGATGTTAAATTGATAGAAATATTTTATTTGTATTCGTATGTGTGAGTTTTATTTACTTTTAAAACAGAAAACTTCATTTAAATACAGGTATCCAAAATGTCTAGTTTTAAATTATTCTTGTACCATATTTCCATCTTCATGACAAAATATTTTTTCATTTAAATTATATTTTATTCATATTTTTGACTTACTACATCAAATTTATTATCTTTTTAAAATTAAATAATATTTATTTAGGTGTTCCCTCATATTCATCACTTATACTTTAGAGAATTCAGAAATTCTTCATATAGTGTTCCTTTACTGATATTAATATCGTGTTTTATATATATATATATATATATATATATATATATATATATATATATATATATATATATATATATATATATATATATATATATATATATATATATATATATATATATATATATATATATATATATATATATAATACTAAAAATAATACAGAGCAACCTATAATTTAAGAAAACTTTATCAAGAACATTATTATAAACTTTTATTAGAAATTAAAAATAGATATGTTTTTTTTTCATAATTATTTTAATCCAAAACTAAACTGAATACATGCTAAAATAGAATAACTTTTACAATGATTTCTAAAATATTCCGGAGACAACATCAAAGTTTTGATGCTACTGATCTTGACTCGTGCTCTGCACTTATGTTTTTAAACTGTAGAGTTCAGAAATATTGGAAGGCTAGAGCAATAATGGGGTAATAGGCAAATTTCTGAGGCTTGGTTTGCTTTTCACTCAACGGCCATTTTATGCACACGAGGACTAATTAGACCGAGACCTACGGTTTAAAGTGGATTCCGAACCATTACAAATATCCATACCCAAGGTAGGATATTGAACCTACGAGCTGTTGAACCGAAGGCAAGAGCGCTAACCATTCGGCAGCCAGCTCGGCGACGAGTTTCTGAGCATTTGTAATAAAAATATAATATGTTTCTGAATTAGTAACAAACATGCCATTATATGTACACATACATACATGATTATATATTTTATATATATATATATATATATATATATATATATATATATATATATATATATATATATATATATATATATATATATGTATATATATATATATATATAGATAGATAGATAGATAGATAGATACATAGATAGATAGATTTTCGAAGCAATAATAAAAGTTTAATAAAATTTGGAAAAAATGCATTGTAATTAAGGTATAATATATGTGAATATTATTTATCTTGCTTTGATTTCCATTTTCTTTTGGTCATAAAAACTTTTTATACTGAGGATATATTAAATTATAGAGATATATTCTTTATTTGGGCATTCATTAACGATAAAAATACATCTCAAACAGTAGTGGGTATTTTAACGAACAGTATTTATTGTAGCAGCATTTCTCAACCTGCGCATTCCAATTCAACATTGTAACATGAAATCGGTATCGCTGACAAAAATCGTTTTTTGATGTAAGCAATTGCCAAAAATCCTTTCTTATAAAGTTCAATATGGAGTAAACATTTTCTTCAAAAATAAATATCTTTATTAACTAAGATGAATGAGATAAAATTTTAAAGATTTTTCTCTCGCCTTTATATCTGAAATAACCATATATTTGCATTTTTTTAGTCATATAACTGAATAAAGTAGGTGATATGATTGTCTTACACATTCAGTGGAGAAAATAGCACATTTTGAAGAGTTCTTGTGACAATATACAATATCACAGACCATATTGCAAAATTTCTATACTGCATTAAATTTCAAGAGGTTTTTCAGACGGTGCGATACTGGTAAATGCCACTTTAAAAAATATTATGTTTCCAGTAAATGACTATTTTCATGCAAATTTGTTGTTTCTTTATTTCCTACAAATTTAAAACATTTTCGTCTTATGTATTCCAGTTTGTTAGCAGACAAGTTAAAGGATGATCCCAAATTGTTTGGTAACGTGCGATGAAAATTTGAATTTATAAACCTTCTATTAGTTATAGCACTTTAAGTGTTGCACGCACACCCTCTTTTTAAAAAATAAAATAGCATTTGTGCATATAAGGCTTGCATTAAGGATATTGATTTTATTATAGAGAAATGCCAACTCATGCCTGGAGTTAAAATTCTTATAAGTATTGTAATTAACATGTGCCTTTAATGTAATATTCCTAATAGAGAAAAGTTTTAACATTAAATTTTGTGTCATCAAAATATATATTTAACACATTTTCCATTTATTTTGTTAATATGAAAAATGCTATATTAGTCTTAAATTACGTAATTTATTTTGTTCAAAATTTTTCTTACATATTAAATATGTCATATCTCTAAACAAGTCCTCAATTTCACCATAAATAAATATTCTTAAATTGAGAATGAAATTATTTTTAAATATTTTAAAATGACGTAAATACCTTCACCAATGTATTATTCAATATAATGAAATTGATCTAAGGCTTCATTTATAAATGTAGTGCATGGAAAAACTAATGAGTTATATGAATAAGACTAGGAATGAGTCACTTTTATCCACGAATTGAAATGCTGTTTAAATTAAATGACAAAGTTTATCTTGTTTGGTTAGATGCCCCAATCTTTCGCAAATTTTTGTCAACCTAGTGTAATATATGTGCTATTTGTAAAATGAAGACATCAGGTAAGATTATTTCTAAATTTAATGACAATAAAAGCGTATGAATTTCATTTGAGAAAATAGTCATGGAATTTTATTCGAATAACCGATCCCGGTGGAATATTTGAATGAGATTATTTACATAATTTATGTGTAAAGACGTTTCCAAAATTATTTTGGCACAGGCACATGCTAACATATATTATCAGGTGAGAACCACCAAATAATGCAAATAACTCATGTATTAGGCATTCAACGGGTACCTACCAAATTACAGAGAGTTTGCTACTAAGTGCAAATTAAAATGCCAAACCTTTGTAATTTTTAAAATACATACAATACAATTAGAAGGCCTAATATTTTGAAGAAACTATATCGAGAGATTATCATAATATTTGAGGTTATATATTTTATTATCTTGCTAAGCTCTTAACTAAAATTTTAATCGTTGTTGAATGGATCTTACTAAATATTGCTGTTACCATTAGTCAGATTATATCCTAATTCTGCTTGTCTAAAATCACGTTAATAAAAGCATCAAGCTATAGAATCCTCCATTGTTAATCTATTTGGAGAAATATCAGATTTAGAAAAAAACATACCGCATTTATATTTTCTTAATTTACAGATTCAATAAATGAAATGTTTCACGTGTATAGAGTCCTCCATCATTAATCTATTTGGTGAAATATTAGATTTAAAAAAAAAACATACCACATTTATATTTTCTTAATTTACAGATTCAATAGATGAAAAGTTTCACGTGTATATTAAAACACATAATAATTATGTTCCATATTGACATTTGCCATCAATAGCATGATCAAAAATACATTTTATTTGTTGTGTAGATGTTTTTTACCTTATTTACATTTTAACTATAGTAATCAATTTTATTCATTTTGGGTTAAATGAAGGAGATAAATAAGACTATAATACAAAATTAATAGTTAAATTAATAAATCTATAGTATATAATTATATATATATCTTCAATATTATTAACTATTAAACTATTGCTTTTTAAAAATGTCTATATCTATAAAATTGAGATATCATTTTATCGCGAGTCACATATAATTTTTTTAATTATTCAATTGAGTATAGAAATAATAATTATCAGTGTATCAATAAAGTAGCTTATATTTTCTGGATTATACGCAGACACTTCCTGTGGGGAATTTCTAAACAGCGCATCCCATTTTCCCAAAAAATTTAAATAATATCAACGATTTCTTATTCAACTTGCTGGAAGGCAGGAATAAAGCAATTTCGATTAGTAAAATTTGGGTCCCAGATAAAACAAAAAAAAAATTAATGAAAGTAAAGGCATAAAATTCCCTTTAAGAGAACAACTTTCGATTTTTAAATTGTAAAATCTTCCTCCCAGGGCAAATAACATCATCCTTCTCGATACAAATGTCCTTCTTTTCTCATCTGCCATTTTTCTCTCCCTTTCGCGAAGAAGATACCAGAAAGTTTCAAATCCAATCCATTATAATATGTTCCCAATAGCTTGAAGGGGATGAAGAAAGTTTTATTTATTTTTTGCTCATTTTAGTTAGACGGTCCCCCACCTCGTTTCTGTCGTGCTTCTGGAAAGTCGGCTGAAGCACATTTGTTATTTTTCGTAATGGACCGGCTTCTAAATGACACGTAAAATAATGTTTCAGCATGGATATCTCGCGCTTTTTATTCTTTCTGCGTTGAAAGACAACCGTTTGCTTTGGTAATCTTACTTAAGGTTTGGCCATAAAATATTTTTTTTCGAATATTATTCAATATATAACCTGAGATACAGATATATTTTGATTATAGAGACCGCTTTACAAGATCATGAGTGCTTAGAATTAGAATTTTTACTCATTATTTCATTTATTTCCTGTTTTCCCTACATAAGAAACCGGAAATTTCATAAATATTATCGTTGATAAAACTAATTTTCATAAACTGTCTGATATGTAAGTTATTGATAAAATTGCAAGGCACTGTTTAGAAACTAATTCTTAAAAATGGGCACAGTTTTTGCTCGAAATGTTAATGTTATCGGCCTCTATTCCGTATAATCCAGGATTTCAAATTTTGAAATTTTTGGTGATGGATAAGTTTTGCCAAGATGTGTTTTTGTAACTTACACAATGACGCAAATTTTAGCGCTGAAAAAATATAATTTTCAACATAATTTTTACAGGTCTTCAAATCTATGACGTAATAAAATCCAGGTTGCTGATACCAAAGAATATCCTCCAAAAATTCATCAAATTCAGAATTTGGCATCCTGGATTATACGTCATATGTGCTATGTTATCAATAAAATAAAAGGAAGCAAAGAATAATGACCAGTCACTCATACAAACAAATGAACTATAACTGTGTTTGCATCTCTGTATAATAATTTTATTTTGTGTATTAGGAATATAATCTGATAAATATTTTAAATTTTTATGCAAAATATGTATTTTGAAATCTTAGATGATGATAATATAATACATATTTTTTGTTAAATATACTTAATGGCAGAAAAAGTTAAAAAAAATTTCTCTATTTAGAGTAAAATATTTATTTTTAAAATATTATTTATTCTGGTATTTTGCAATATTTTTTTTTATTTTAAAATTTGAATGAGTACGATTATACAGTTGATGCATGAAATGGATGAATTGTTAAAATATTTTGGCCACGCACACACAGTGATATTGCATGAAATAATTGTTTTTTTTTTTGTTTTAATCAAAATGTAATATTAACGTAATGGAATATAAAAGTTAGATGATACGATATTTGTGATATTGACAACTCAGTCAAACTATGTTTATTGCAATATAGGTTTTTCAAATAATATTCCTGGCGTAATTTATAAAACTGAATATTAATGTGACAATAATCTGTAAGAAAAGCTTTGCATCAAAATACTAATTTCCTTGAGTCAAAGATGTATTTCGCTTGATTTCGAGTTGATATTATTCCCTTAACGTTTGTATTTCCTTCTGTGAGCAAGACCAGAAGAATAATTGAGGCTCGGATATACAAATAAGTAGTCTATGGATATGATCATCACTTAAGGTGTTAATGTTTAAAAAATCAGAATGTATTTTATATTTTATCTTAGTGTTTGTGATAAAAACTTAACATAAGAATAAAAAAATTGTCATTGTACGAGATGCGTTGTAACATTTATGCATGCATATTTCTGAAAGGAAATCTTGTGAAATGCAAAACAAAAATTGAATTTTAATGAAACAAATCTAAATTTTTATCTAACATTAAGTGACATTTTTACTATATTTTTAAATAAAGCGTCAAATTCAAATCTTCAAAAAGTGAAAAGTAAAAAATATAATTATAAATCTAATTGAAGTTCAAATTTTTATTTCTTATAGGACGGATTATTCTTTGAATTTTTATTGAATTTAAGTTTTATTTTCCTGACCGTTATTTTTATTCTAAATGTAAATTTGTCAGCTTAAGTATCTATTACAAAATCAGACGAATCATATTGAAATAAAATAAAGTACTAGTAATTATATTTTAATTACTCCTTATATATGTTTTAGTAAGAAATACTCCTTATAAACTATTATTTTGTACTAATTCATCTATCATTCTGGTTTAATACTTTAGTTAATTCAGTTACAAAACTTTCGGTGCTAATAATGTAAATGACCAAAAATATGATATTGAGTCAATCAAAATATTAAAATTTCAAGCTATAAAAACATAAAAACTTTTTAAAATATCAGTATTTCATAATAACATTATTTTTCAATAATTATCACAAATAATAATAAAATTAATTAATCTGCCACTAAAATTTGATCATTCTTTCGATCAACATATTACTTCCGCACAGCGCACTGTCCTAGTTTCGTATATAGTTTGTAGATATAAATCACGGTATTATTTTACTGAGTTAATTGTAGATCCAAATAGAAATTGTTAGTTTTCTTTGGCTATAAAGAATATTTCTTTCTTCTGTTTAAAATTTTAAAAAACATCTAGTTTGATTTTGTTGCTATTTCACGTGTTTTTTTCAAAATATCCCTCTTGTATATATTATAAAAATGCATTGACTGTGAATTCAGATATTCATAGTTAATAATTAGAAATAAATTTCCTTTAGTCGCACAGATAATTTAAAAAATTAACTATAGTCCTTATTTTGATTATTTCCCTTGTCCAGTATTTCTTATAATTCATATATAAAAATAAATATAAGGTAATATGCGGGGAAAACATTATAAGGTGTTTTACTTATTTTTGAATTAAAATGCATCTAAAAGTTCGTCGCAGAATTCAATCTTTGAAAAAAATATTCTTTCCTTAGTAAAAAAGTAAAATTTTAAATATTTATGAAAGAATATTTTTTTAAATTGTAAACTTCATTGTTATATATTATGATATTTTATCTGTTTAAAATTCTTTAAACAATTAAATTGTAAACGTTTAAATTGAAAGTAAATATTAATTTTAGCCTTCTTGTTTACAATTAAAATGACCAAAATATGAAACAAAATTTTATACTTTCAAAACTGATTGGAAACTTTATATTTTACCAAGTTTATTATAAATGATTACATTAATATTACTTTAGGTGAGTACTACTTGAAATATAACGAACTACATAATAAAAATTATTACGCAATTCAATGTGGAAAAGAAAGTAATTTTGTTATTTTTTGATTTGTCAAAGCTTGCTTAATTAATGTTGCATCCAAATAATTATGTTGTTTTCAATTAGTCAGCAAAGAAAAATCAACTACCTCCCTCAGCAAAACAATGGCTATTATTTCTTCATTATGGGAGAATAAAATGCTGATAATTAAGAAAATCTCACGAAACAATGTTATGTTTACAATAAAAAAAAATAAAATAAAATAAAAGCTATATAACAATTTATGTTGCGAATCTTTTTGAACATGATAGTAGATTTATTTTCTAATTCATATAAGCCACTTTTTATTGGACATTTGTATTTTCCTTATTTTCTTTAAATATTATCTTTAATAAAATTTCATCAAGTAAAGAGTTAATGAATAAACTATTTATGGTGCTGGATTTCTCCTTATTGAAAAAAATAAATCTTTAAGTCATTAATTCTTTCAAAATAAAATTATTTGGAAGTGACTTGTCCAAAAAGAATGGTAAGCTTATTCTATGACCCTTCGCGTAGTATTTTATAGCATAATGGTTTCAGGAAGAATATCATGGTACCATGTCTTGAGCATAATATGCTTTATACGGGAAATGTCTAATAGCCGTCATGCCAAAAGATCAAAATTATTGTATTTGTAAAATTTTACATGCAATATTTTTACAACGGCATAGTGTGGGACACAAAGAATATAATATCAATTCAAATAAAGACTGAACATCTTAACCATGTTTCAGAAGAATGCATTTGCAACCAGAATTGCTTATAAATTTATAAAATCAGGTTCAAAATAAGTATTTATTCTAGAAATTTGTTTAGTAAATTAGTATTTATCAAATTATATATTATTTATATATTACTAGTATTTATCAAAATTTATAATAGCCTTAATGTAACATTATTTGTAAAATTGTTTAAAGAATCAGATTTTAAAACTAATAAACATAGTGAGAAAGCTTAAAAATTTTAATGCGATTAATTTGTCATCATTAAAAAAGTTATTTATATAACAATTGATTTTATCGTGCCATAAATTCACAAAAATAGCTATTAGTTATAAATAATTCCCAAGAAATTATAGAAATTGAATTTCTTTAAATTAAATCATAGAATAATCGTTCAAAATCTAAATTATGTCAGTTTTGTATTATGAAAAATTTCTAGAGAAACATTTCCCACTATCTCTTTCAAATATAATATGCGTTATTCAAAAATACAAAATCTACATTTATATGTTTATTGAGAGTAAACTCTAGTAATATATATTAAAGGTACAGATGCCGTTTAATCCAGGAATCCAAATTATGAGTTTGGTGATTTTTGGTGCCTCTTTTATGTATCTAGCAACCTTGTTTTTATTAAGTGATTAATATGAAGATCTATAAAAATTATGCAGAAAACTCTATTTTGGCATCCCTAGAATTTACTTAACCCGTCACAATACGTCATCTTGGAAGCATTTCTTCATCGTTGAAAAAATTCAGAATTTGGAATCCTGGATAATACGACATCTGTGCCCTATTAAATATCATAAATATTTATTATAAAATGCTTTTTGTTTATATGAAGATATTTTTTTCTGGATTTCATATTATTGAAGTCATTTCAAATTTAGCTGGTTTTAGTGGATTAAAGGAAGTCAAAATACTATCAAAATTCATCTGAAAATTTACTGACATAACTTTTAAATAATTTCCCTCAATCTTTATTTTACTATTTATGGAATCATTGATTGAAATGCGAGATTTTGGGGTAATTTTATGTTCTAGATCGACTCTGAGTTTGTCAAAAGATAAATGTGTCATTAATATTATAAACATTTATTGTTTTATTTTGCTTTCGAGAAAATCAGCAAGTCATATGTAAAATATTTAACAATTGATTTATGTTATATGTTTTTATAATCATGTTTTTATTTTAATAAATTGAGAGTATTAAGAATGCTTGGGAATTAAACCCAGGGGTTTCGCGTTAGACTGACCACCTAATCGGGGCATATGCTTCCCACCACAGAGTCTCTGGGGCAGGAAAATAGAGATGGGCGCTGTAGGTCTTGGCCCACATGGGCTGTCATGCAACAGATTTTAGTTTAGTTTAGAGTTTTTATTTTGATCTAAACAAACAAAAAATATTTTCTTCTGTATTATTATGCATAACTTAGGATGTAAATGATTCAAAGTCAATCAAAATTTTTTATAAAATTTTATATTAATTAGAAAAAAAATATGAAAAAAAAATAAAATGCTATATATACCTATATAGGAAAATTTAAAAAAAAATTAGAAGATAAAAAGACTCGATTACGCTGCCATATCCCGTCTAAATACATTATAATACATTGTTAGTCAAAAATAATTCTTTACTATAAAGATTACAACAATGATATACATCAAATTACATATTTTGACACAACTGAGTTGAGATCCTATCGGTCGAAATCCATTAGAATCTTTCGTAATAAAGCCTTTTTGAAGCCATCAAGCAATTCTGTTTAATGGGGGAGCGGGATTCTTAATAAATAGTAGATAGTATTAACGTGTCTAAATGGAAGAAACTGGCAATCTCTGAAGAACCACCCCAAAAGACATGTAAGCAGACTACCTTCCATTGTTCAACAGACATTGAGATCGAACCCTTACTTGTAAACAGCTATGATGAACATCAATCAAACTGCTGTTTATTTCTATATTGAAAAATAATTGCTCTCCTGTACATTGCCTAATCGATTGTATCGATGATGTAATGTGCTTTAGCCAGTAGTCTCTATGTATGCTCCTGTACCGGCAGAAAGCACGATTTACACCAATAACCTTATAAAGGCCGTCTAACAATAGTTTAGTTGTAGTTTTTGAGATAGTTTGTGGTATTGGTAGTTTTTGAGATAAAGTTTATTCAACAGATTTTTATCTTTTTAAATGTATAGAGACCCGCTTTGAACTATAAATAGAACCAAATATAAATATTTTTATTTATTACAAAAATAACCATTTACATTTTCTGATAATTATTTAGCCTGTTGGGGATTTACTTCTCTTACATTCTATTTTAGCATTTCGTGCAGGATATGTTGGCTGTTTTGACTAAGAAAATAGTTTAATGTTGTCTTCGATCAACTGCAAGCATCAATCCTGAAGTTGGAATAGGGACCATTAACTGTAAACAAAAAAAAAATCGAAAATTTAAATACAAGATTCAGCAACCAGCTCAAGTTTTCAAGTTAATAATTTATTTACTGTAAAGATTTGTGTATACATACAGCAAAAGTTTTGTTAATTTAAACTTAATATGTTTTAGTTTTTATTATCAAAAATGCTCGTAATTGTTTACAGAATAATTGCTTATTAAATTTGAATGACTTTATAATTTAAAAGAAAATGTAATATCATTAATTGAAGCTAAAATTTATATTTCCTTCTCAAACAAGTGTAAATTGACTGGTAATTATGTAATTTAAAGGCTTATATTTTTAATGCTTTAATTCCGACAAACTATCAATGAAATTCGAACGGAAATCATAGATAAAATTTCATAAATTATTTCAAATTGATGTTTCCAACAATTTCAGTATTTATTAATGTATCTATCTTATTATATTTTTCTTAAATTATATTTATCTTTATTAAATAAAATTAGATTTTCTGTTTTCTCAACTGGCACAGGTGCCGTAGGATGCCAGATTCTGAGATTAGCGGTTTTTTGGCGGATTTTCTTACGTATCTGGCAACCTTATTTTTATTCCAGGATACATATGGAGTTCTATAATAATTATGCAGAAAATTCTATTTCTGTAACCCTAGTATTTATGTTACTGCGTGCATCACGATATGTCATCTTGTCAACATTTCTTCATCGCCAAAAAATTCAGATTTTAAAATCATGGATTATACAGTACCTGTGCCCCTCAACTTTATGTTTTACATGTTTTAAGTGTAAATTCTTTAAATATCCTTCTGACCCGTGCTTATAAATTTCATTCTAAATCATAGATTTAAATATATTTTGTTTGCCGCCTATTAGATTCTTAATTAAACTAAACACAACGCACTGAGATAGTTTTCTATATTCATATTTAAAAGTGTCATATCAAACAATTTATTTTAATAAATTGTCTGAGTAATGAAGTTTATACAGTTTTTCCTTTCCGGTAACAAAATAAGAACACTAAAAATAAAAAAAAAACAGTTTCATTTATGTAATCTCAAAATATTCAAATTTTATGGAAAACACAAATATTGTTACGTTTTTAATATTTTTACTTCTTTTGTGTAAATAATGATGCTTGTAGACTCAAAACAAATTTCTTTCTTAAAATTTTAATATGATTTACAAATTACCTTTAGCACATTAAATGCAATAAGTTGTGAAGAATGAGTAGACCAAAAAATGTATTTTGAAAGCTAAATTTTATCAATAAACATTTAAAAATTAATCATTTATAATACAGTGAGAAAGTACACAGAAAATGTAGAGCAGATGAACCTATAGGGCGTATACAATAAAGTGAACAAAATTACTAAATAAATGTTTTTCCGAAGTATCATTGAAAATTAGAACAATTAAGGTTTAATTTTGGAAAAGAATTGAAATTGCAAATCAAAATAGCGTTGTATTTTTTTAGGCAAAATTTATAACATAAAAATACCTACTAATAATATAATTTCTACAATAATAATCGTCTAAGCTTATATTTTTTTGCAAGCCAAAAATTTGAAGTCATGAATATTTTAAATATTTTGATATTAATTAAAGAAAGATTTTTATGCCTGCTATTATGTATCCAACTGCTGTTCATATGAAAGTACCTGGTATACAAATGTTACATCCACCGTTAGACTATTTTAAAAGTGTGCAGGTACAAAAATCTGCTTATCTTGGTGTCTCATATCGTAGATCATAGAATAAATTTTAGCATCTAGCAGATCGCAAATCTCAAATTAGTACATCCCACCAATTTAAATTTAATGTTTTATTTTCCAAATAATTGCCTTCGTGTTCACCTTTGCGTACTAAAATGTATTTGAAGTCGCACTTTCATTTAAATCTGATTTCTCTATAATAAACTTGTGTAACTGTCTGTCTTCTCAGTAAATAATTTCTCAGTAGTGAACAATTCTGCATTTAATATTGGTGTTTAGTATATCATATTTCCTAATGTACTTAACACAAAGTCTTGAAGTCAAATAAATTAACACCATTAGCTGTTACATAAGAGGGACATAGAAATCAAAGTAATTAATCCCATCTTAACGCATTTCATTTGTTCCTTTTGATATCCTCCTTTCTATTGTCAAAACATACTGAATTAATAATGACATTAGGTTGTCAGTTGCTTCCCCCATCAGTTTTTAACAGGATATATCTTCCAAAATTTGTTTAAGAGATGAGTAATATAGATATTACTTATTCTTGATAAGTATAAAAAAAATCTTGATTTTTCAATCCAATCCACAGCCTAAGAATTACCCTGCATCTATTAAACAGGCATACATGCTTTATGCATGAAAATAATCCTATTTTATATTATAATATAACAACGGATTTTGAAAAATATATTTTGTTAGAATTTTTTAAGCTACTTATTTTTTAAACAAAGTATGAGCAATTGAATTTAACAAAAAGAAGCATTCTTGTCATGGCAATTTTTGCTCTCAACTCTTTTATAGATTTTATACGTTTCAAATTTTGAGCAGTATATGAAGTCCACTTTTACTTTCTAATGTATTTTAATTGTGGATTTTTTATTTGTTTTTAATCATTAGGATAAGTATATTCAAGTATTTTCATAATAACTAGGACATGTCTTATATACTTTTGTTATACGAAATATTTTATGTATATAATATATTCTTTTAAAATTATTCTGTCATATTTAATTTATTCATATCTTTTTTACAACTTTATGAAATTTCGTAATGTTTTAAAATAAATTTGTTTACACATATTGATCAATTAGAGATTAATATAAATAATTCTTTCGAATATTATCGATTTAAATATTGATAATATTTTACTTTGAAATAATTAATTAGCATTTCAAGAACCATACTTTATTCAATAAAAATATAAATTGCTCTCAAAAGATTAGAAAAAAAAAGCCAAAATATTGTTTGTAAAGGCTGTAAGAGATTCATATTTCACATTTTATACTCTTTCAAAATAAATTTAATTCTGAAAGCAAAATAAATAATGATGTTATTTTTTTTAATTTACTTTTGTGTGTGATAAATCTTATCTCACTGGAAAATGTCACCACGTAAAAAATACAAAATGAAAATGATAGAAAAAATTTTCATGTCACCTAACATAGCATTTATTTTTTTTACCAAAAATAAAACTTTATACCTATTGTTTCTTTTGCTGTCTCATTAGTTTTAGTGTCCCTATTCCTTCTCCGATCGCATGACTTTCTCCATTTCTGAGTTTTCTGCAAACAAAAAATTTCTCCGTAAGAAACGTGCAAAAATTATTTTTTACTCTTTAGTAAAAAAAATATCTTTTTATATATTTTTTCAAGTTTTACACTCTTCTACTGCACACTTCTTTTCGTGACAATGGAAAAGAACGAGGAAAAAATAATCAGGTCTTTTTAAGACATAGTATAATGAAAAGGCAGTTTTTTTTCTTTGTATCGCACTCAGTTTTCTCATGTGACACCATTAGTGTATAAGTGCCTTTGTAGTTTCCTTACCTTTTTTCAAATATCAGCAGATGGGGAAAGAAAGCTTTAATGATAAATAGATGTGAGGTGGAAACCCAATTAGGAACAACAGAGCGACGGATAAATCGAGGAAAGCAAGGGTGAACATTTGAGGAAGAAATCGTTAAGTGAAGGAAATTATCTCTGCAGTCTGATTTGTGAATGTCTATAGTATTTAAAAAGGGAGGTTACAGCCAGAAATGGATTTAATTTTCCAAAATAAGTGCTTATTTGTTAATATACTTGTCTCGATGTATTCTGCATCCTTAATAACACATATTTAAATAAAGACTTTGGAAAATAAACGATAAAATTATTTCTAAAAGTATAGAAACATTTTTATTTTATGTAATTCTTCTGAAGAAGCACAATATTTTTTTAAATTATCTTCGTTATTAAAATATAACGATAATATTTTAATGGTGATAATTTCAAGCATGGAGTATCAATAAGAAATTGTTTACACGATGCAGGCTCTTTTCATTTCAAATTAATGAAACAAGGAAATGATCAGAAAAATGATTCATTATTTAATATTTTATATGCATTTTTTAATTTTATATATGGATTATATGAATCGATTTTTATAATTTTTCCCAGTATAATTTTAATAAAATCTAAGCAGTGAATTATTTTCATTGTATACAGTAATTTACATTTTGTACTAGATATAAGTCTTCATATTTTGAAATAAATAAAAATAGATAAAGAGTAAATTGATTTTTTTATTTTTATCTTAGTATCTGATAATTTGATTAAAAAACAATAAATGATTCACTTTAATTTAGACATAATTTCTTTCCAGACAGTACGCGGTAAATTTATAAGGAAAATTATAATGTGCAACAAAGCACTATTTATTGTTATTATTGGAATTAAACTACAATTTATTTATTAACACATCTTAAATAAGTATTAAAATATTTGCAGTATGAAAAAGAAGATTTTATACAAATGTAAACTCAAATATTGTTTATACTTCTCTACGAAAATATTACTTCAAATAAACATTAATTTAGCCAATAGTAAAAATATTTTAAATGCTAATCAAAAGTTTTAAATTAAAAAAATAATTGTTTTTTGTTGCGAAGAAATTATAAAAAGTCAAATTAAGCACATTTTTTAGTATGTATATGAAACCAATTAATATTTACTTGAAATTAATGTACTTGTTGCTTTTTGAAATTTTCCTTTTTGTGCTTGGGGCTCCATAAGAGCGGAGAATAAGACAAGATTTCTGTTTAAGAATATACTTTACGCACATGTATTTATAGAGTGTATCCACTTACCAGCATTTTTAGAAAGTAATCAGGATTGGTGATAACAAAAACATCGATATTTATTTACACAGAGCACATTGTACATTTTTTGAATAAATAAAATAAACAAAATGTCAAAAGAAAGCCACATATAATGATTGATAAATAAATTATAAGTTACATTTTAATTGAGGTCAGAATCTGCAGCAACTTGTTCTTCAAGATATTTTTACGGTATCCAGTGTTAAGGACAAAACATGGAAAATTATACGAATTAAAACATTATTATATTTTAAAGAAGAAGTGGGATAATCTATAATCCTACTTTTGAATATTATCAGAAAACGGTAATAAAATGTCTATTGTCCTAATGTCTATATCTTACTTTATAATATACATTTCCTATAAGAAATTGACCTTAAATACAAAAAATTAAAATTTTAAAATTATGTCATTTCTTTTAATTTTTATTATTTTACATCTCATATAAAAACAGACACTTTAATAGGTGAAATTTGATATCTTTTTTGTAAAGCTAAATCGTAGCTGTTTTTTTAATATATAGCTACAATATATGGTTATATATTAGATATTCTATATAATATAGTTGAAAATTGGGTGTTTTTTCACTGTTTTTATTTCCTTGATAATCTCTAATCTAAAAATAATTTGTTCTTGAATTAAAAAAATAAATATCACAGTCACAATCACCTTTGAACAAAAGTATTTGTATACTTTGGTTACTTATATTTTTTAACAAAATCTTAAAATAAAAATTATGTTTTACCTAATCCTTCATAATATATTCAATTCTTAAAATGAAATTGAGAAAATTCTCTATGGTTACTTTATTTAATAAATATTGCTGCTTAGATTTATAAAATTGTTCTTACTGCTTATATTAAATAGTACAGCAGAGTTCGGAGTGCGTATTGAATGAGAGTATATAAAGCAATATCTTAAAATTCACAAGACTTTTATTCGTAGCAATTTCTGCAATGTACAAGAAATTCTAGCTTTAGAAATATCAAATACATAACTCCAATTCTGCTACTACAACAGGAAACAGCTTCTAATCGCCTTTGAACACTGAATCTTCCACAGAGTCTCAAATACCTCAAACAGATAACTGGTTCTATGCACTAAACTAGCACTCAAGCCTGATAGTTTTTATTAATAACCTTTTTTGCCAGGTTGACGGAGTGTATTATTGATTTGGTATAAAAATTTAAGACTTTCACCAGATTTCGTGGAAATTCAAAAATATATTGCTTAGTATTGGTCTTAGAGCTTTGGTGATGGATATTTTTAAAAGTATTTTTGCCAAGTGGTCGCCAAGTCAACAAGAATATCGCCAAATGTTCGCCAAGTTGCTTATTCACTAGGAATGACGTTTTTAACGTTAGAATAAGACTATATTGTGCAATATTTGCATAAAATCCTAATATTTCAGAACTTTTTGAGATATTAGAAAACAAATACAAGTAATGTTTGGAAATTTGTGACAATGTTTACAAATTACCTGCATGTTACTTAAAATTTATAATGTAATGTTATTAATTGCAAATATTTACTTTTGAAAATGCACTTAGATTTAAAAAAATAAGTTTTCTATGTAAAAAAGGAATTTTATGAAAATATAATATTTTTCTATAAAATACATGCATAAATTCTTAAAAATCTAAATATAAAATTCCACATTGATTACATAAAAAAATCATTCCTACTATAAACTGTAAAATTTCAGAATATAAAGGAATCATTTGGATTGAGATGGAGTAATTAATGGAAAGATATTTATATGGAATGAGAAATGAAATGGGGTAATGAAAACTAATTTACCAAAATATTTTTATTAGGCACATATTTTATTATGCACATGCATCATTATTGTTGTAACTCACATATTTATTTATTTTTCTGAGTTTTAACTTTTTAGATTGGCAACATTAAGTTTTGCTTGTTCTAAATTAAAGATTAAAAGCAAAAGTAGTTAAGATTATTCTAAGCATTTTAAATTCACGAAATAAAATATTAAAATGGAAATATCTTCGTTCTTCTTGTAAATAGTGTTTTGTGGTGGTAGTTGAGTATTTAAATAAAGTATTTTCAATATTAAGAACGTCTTTTTTTCTCGAGTCGTAACATATGGCGTCCGTCTGACACGACAAGAATCAAAAGTAAGAGTACATTTTGGATTTGAATTTTGTATTAGCAATACGATTTGAGTTTTAGGCGTATATATTTCTACTTTTTGTTAAATACTTTATGATGGATGCTTTGAAATTGAAACGAAAAACTTTGCGTATGACATTTACGAACACTGTTAAGAGTATTAATGAAGAAATTACGAAAATGAAAGTCGACTTTTCTAAGATTCGTGAATTAAGTTCATTATTATCTAATAAGTTTGAACGCTTGGAAGAGACTCAGAATGCAATTTCTGAATTATTACTTGGTGATGGCGACGAAATACATGAGAAAGAGTACGTTAAGGATTTTGGCGAAGCTGAAAGTTATAGAGAACAGTACTTTTCTCTGAAATTAAAGATTGAAAATTTTGAAAATTCTGATGACAAAATAAGCCAATCACCATGTAATCGTAAGTACCGATTACCAAAATTAGAAATTCAGAAATTTAATGGAGATACTAAAGCTTTTTTGGGATTCTGGAGCCAGTTTTCGAGAATTCATGAAGATGAAGAGATGCCTGCTGAAGATAAGTTTCAATACTTAATACAGGCAATTACTCCAGGATCTAGAGCTGCCAGTTTAATTGAAAGTTTTCCACCTACAGCTCAAAATTATCCCAAAGCGATTGAGTTATTGAAGGAAAGATTTGGCAGAGAAGATTTATTAGTACAAGTATATGTTCGTGAATTACTTAAAATGGTGATGAAAAATGCTATAAGTGGTAGAAAATGTACAGATTTGACTACCTTATATGATCAACTAGAATCACATTTAAGAGCTTTAGATACCTTAGGAAGATCTAAAGAAAAATTTGCAGACTTTTTATCTCCTTTGATCGAATCTTGTCTTCCGGAAGATGTTTTGAGAGCTTGGGAAAGATACAGAGTATCAAGTATTTCAAACAACAGCGATGAAGTTGCGGAATGCAGTCAAAGATCCCTAGAGAAGCTCATGAAGTTTTTAAGACAGGAGGTTAATGGTGAGGAAATGATCAATTTAGCTAGGTCAAGTTTCGGAACGCAAGTTAAAGTTAAGAAGGAAAACGATACTTTTAAGAATAGTGTACCCTCTGCTTCAGCCTTAATTGCATCTACGAAGGAAAGAGCTAAATGTGTATTTTGTGAAAAGCATCATCCAAGTCAAGATTGCGGAAAAGCTACTATCATGTCACAAGAACAAAAAAGAGCAGCTGTCATAAAAAAGGGAGTTTGCTTAGTTTGTTTAAAAGGTGGACATATGGCTCAAAAATGTCACAGCAATGTGCGCTGTGTTATCTGCAAAAAAAGGCATTATGTAATACTTTGTCCAGAATTGCCCAAAACAAATAGATCAAATGATGCTGAAATTCCTACACGTCTGCCGGAAGAAGTGAACGCAGCAGCACTGTTTTCAAATCCTTCTTCACAAAATGTCATTTATTTGAAGACGCTTATGGTAAGACTTCAAAACAAAGAAAGAATTCAATATGTTCGTGCTCTACTAGATGATGGTTCCCACCGATCCTACATAGAAAGGGAATTAGCTGAAGAACTTCAACTTTCACCTTCAGGAAAAGAAGTTTTGTCCCTAGGACTTTTCGGAGGAAGACAAACTCCAGAAGTAATACATACTCGCTATTGTGTCGAAATAGGAAGTATTAATGGGAAGGCTTCATGTCGAGTACTAGTATTAGATCAGCCCAAAATCTGCACGACTCTTCCAAGAGTAAGAGATAAAAATTTGCTGGCAGAACTTGAAAATAATGGCATTTTCTTAACAGATATTGGTGAAAATACTCCTCCTATTAAGATGTTATTAGGAGCTGATGCACTTGGAAAAATTCTGACAGGAAGAGTACAAGTTCTTAGGTCTGGTATATCAGCCATTGAAACAATTTTCGGTTGGAGCATTTTAGGAAGTGCTAAGAAAGCTTCTACAATAGCCATGGTCTCCGTTTGTTTGCAGAACTTCGAAATTCCAAAGATATGGGAATTAGATGTTCTAGGAATCATTGATCCCATAGAGAAGAAGAATACAAAAATTTTGGAAGAAGAAACCTTGGAACACTTTAAAGCAACTGTCCAAAGATATGAAAATAGGTACGAAGTAGCCTTACCTTGGTTGGCTGGTCATCCACCAGTGTACGATAAATTTGATGTTGCTGAATCAAGACTTCGCACAGTAACCAAACGCCTTGTTAAAGAAAAACTTAATGAAGCTTATGATGATGTCTTCAAGCAGTGGAAAAAGGATAAAATCATAGAAACTGTTCCAAAAAATGAAATTGAGAGACCTAGTCATTATCTTCCCCATAGACCAGTTATCAAACTGACAAGTAATACCACTAAAATCCGTCCAGTCTTCAATGCATCCTTTAAACTCACTGGATATGCCTCACTGAACGAGTGTCTAAGTGTTGGTCCAAGTCTTTCTCAACAGATTCCTCCACTCTTATCGAGATTTCGTTCTCAGGCCATTGGTGTGATTGCGGATATAAAGCAAGCATTCTTGCAACTTAACATGAAATCAGAAGACCGTGATTACCTGAGGTTTCTTTGGTGGAAAGATGATGATCGTTCAGAACTGGAATTTTTCAGACACAGACGTGAAGTATTTGGAGTGACATCTAGCCCCTTCCTTTTAAATGCTACAATAAAACACCATCTTAGTTTAGAAGAATTTCAAAAGGACTCTTTTAAAGACACAGTTGAGAAGTTAAAAGGAGGATTTTACGTAGACAACTTGACAGTCAGTGTTGAAAGTGAAAAAGAGTTAGAGATATTCAAGAAGCAAGCTTTAGAGGTCATGAATACTGCATCCTTCGAGTTGAGGTGTTGGGCTCACAGTGGAATTCAAGGCCCCCAGCAAAATGTACTTGGATTAAAATGGGACACTCAGACTGATGAGCTGTTTTGCGTAAGTTCCAAAATAGATGTAAAAGATGACGAGGCCATTACGAAGAGAAAATTACTTTCGATCGTCAACAGTATATATGATCCTATTGGCTTTACCTCACCTGCAACTTTATTCCCAAAGATACTGCTATAGGAAGCATGGATCAGTAAGGTAAGATGGGATGAAGAATTACCCCTTGACATTCAACGACGATATCAAAGATGGGCTAAGCATATCGATCTTCTTACAGAATGCAGAATTCCTGGAAGAATTTTCTATGGATCTTTTGATAAAGCTAGTTTGCATGTTTTCACTGAAGCATCTTCTCATGGATATGCATGTTGCGCCTTCTTAAGAAAGGAAAATGATAACAATATTAAGGTTTCATTTGTTGCAGCAAAAGCTAAAGTAGCACCTGTTCAAAGACCTACCATCCCAAGACTAGAATTGTTAGCAGCTACTATTGGAGCCAGAATGACTGATAGTATACTCGAAGATCTAAACTTCCCTTTGAAGACAACTTTATGGACTGATTCCATGGTAGTGTTAGGGTGGATAGCCAAAAAAGAACCCTGGAATACATTTGTAGGAAATAGAGTCAAGGAAATAAGAAAACTCACCAATGTCAATGACTGGAGGCATGTACCTGGAGAAATTAACCCAGCTGATCTGCCTTCTCGATCTTGCAACTGGTCTGATATCTTGCGAAACAAATGGTGGGAGGGTCCAGACTGGTTACGTGATCCACCAGAACTTTGGCCCTACTCTGAAATAACTCTTCCTGAAGAAGCCATGTTGAAACGACGCAAGACTGTCTTGACAAATCTAAGTTTAGATACAAATGAAAAATTTGGGAATAGGTTATTATATTTCTCAAGTTATCCTAAGATTCTCCGTATGATTGCCTGGATTTTACGATTTTCACATAATTCTAAAAGGAATTCTCTGCGAATCACATCAGAGTTAACATGTGAAGAAATGAAGAAAGCTGAACTTGCCATCATAAGAATAGTTCAAAGAGAACTCATGCCTGAGTTAAAGGAAAAATATGCCAATTCAGTACGATTTTATGAAGAATCTGGAATCATAAAAGTTGAAACTAAATTGATTTTGGGTGAAAATACAGATACTTTTCAGAGACCAACTGTACTTCCCGATCATCCAATTGTGAGACGTTACATTGAAAATGTTCATAAAACTATTAGGCACAGTGGTGTTCAAACGACTCTGAACCACATTCGAGAACGGGGGACGGATAGTTCATGAGACTATAAACAAATGTGTTATTTGCAAGAAGTACTCAAGTAAACCAGTGGAGCCTGATACTGCACCTCTACCTTTAGATAGAAATAAACGCCTTGCTGCATTTCAAGTCACTGGTGTTGATTTAGCTGGGCCTTTATTCTTACGCCAAGGTATCAAGGCATGGATTGTACTGTCCACATGTGCCTTTACAGGGCAGTTCACCTAGAGCTTGTTACATCTTTATCATCTGAAACATTTATGCAAGCAGTGAGAAGATTTTTTGCAAGGAGAGAAAGATGTTCAGTAATGTATTCGGACAACGGTACGAATTTTACTGGAACTTCACGAGCCCTTCAATCCTTGAATTGGGAAGAAATACAATCTGATTGTGCCTTGCAAAAGATCAAATGGTATTTTTCCCACCCACTGCACCATGGTTTGGTGGATGGTGGGAGAGGATGGTTCGAAGCATCAAACAGATTTTACGAAAATGTTTGGGAAGAGCTTGCGTGACGTACGAAGAGATGCTCACAATTTTGTGTGACGTGGAAAGCGTCATCAACAGTAGACCTCTTACATGCGTTTCCGATGATCCAAATGAAATGGCAGCAATAACTCCAGCCCACTTCATACAAGATATTAAAGGATCAGAAATACAAAACTTAGACATAATTGATTCAAAGCATTTATTGAAAAGAGTTCGCTATGTACAAAGTATAAGGGACAACTTACGAAAACGTTTTCAGAAGGAATATTTAGGTGAACTTGAACGTAATCCTGTTTCAAAATCTAAGCGAAAGAAAATTTCTGTTGGAGAAATAGTACTCGTCGGTTGTGATAACACTAAAAGATTGAACTGGCCTCTGGGATTAGTTTTGGAGTTATTCAAAGGCAAGGATAATGTCGAGAAAGTTGCAAAATTGCGAGTAGCAAATCGAGAAATCATCCGTCCAGTGCATCGCATTTTTCCAGTAGAGCTGAATGCGAATTAAATACCGATGAATATTCTGAAGGCTAGGGAGTCAGCAAGTGATGCCCAAATGGAGCTCATGACATTCCTGAAGTGATGACTCCTGTGTCAAAGACACCTAAAAATTCTGTTAGTCCAGATAGAGATAAACATACTCGGTGTGGTCGACGTGTCCGTCCTGTGAAACGACTGGATTTATAGACTAAACTAGTGACTTTAATTTTGTTTTTGTTAAGTAATTTAGTTTAATTTTGTTTGTATTGTTAAGCAAGATCCTTCACAATACAAAGGTGGGAGATATGTTGTAACTCACATATTTATTTATTTTCTGAATTTTAACTTTTTAGATTGGCAACATTAAGTTTTGCTTGTTCTAAATTAAAGATTAAAAGCAAAAGTAGTTAAGATTATTCTAAGCATTTTAAATTCACGAAATAAAATATTAAAATGGAAACATCTTTGTTCTTCTTATAAATAGTGTTTTGTGGTGGTAGTTGAGCATTTAAATAAAGTATTTTCAATATTAAGAACGTCTTTTTTCTCGAGTCGTAACAATTATTTTAAATCCTTTCTGCACCTATTTCAAAGATATTGTATGTGTAGGATGATTTTGAATAATGATAAATCTTATTAATTGAAATAAAATAACAGAAGCAACTATTTAAAACATACTTTACTTGACATTGATGAATAACATCATCAAGTCTTCTTATCGCAAAGCATTATGAAAATAAAATTTAAATACATGTACACTATAAATTTGACAGAATTTCAGGAAAAAAATATCCCGCGTTAAAAAAAATGTTTGAAAGACACTATTTACTGAACTTATATTGCTTATAATTCATTTGAATATCATTATCAAATTTATATAAATATGTGTCAAATTATACAATTTTTAAACCGCTGACATAAAATGTTATTTTCAATATCCATTTCAGTACAAAAAAGTACTTGGAAAAATATTATCTGTTTACATGTAACGTAATTTCATTTTTCTTTAATTAGTTAATTTATATGCAATCAAACTAAGCTCCAACATCTGATTAAAAGTAGAATAAGGAATTAAAGGTTTTCTAGATACTTTAATTAAAGTTCCCTCATATTTTTAGAAAATTATACTTTTGTGTTTACTTTATTTTGCGACAAAATTTTTCTCGTAATGAAGCTGAAAATTCTAAAATACTTGTACCTAGAAATTTTTTGATCTTTTTTTAAATATATGAGAGGGTTTTTAAATCGCAAATGAAATACGTCCAAAATCTTAAATCAAGATTGCTACTTTGTCATGATGAAGAAAATGTTTCAAAACATTTGTGAAGATTTCTTTTTTAAACATAGGCTCTCTCAATAAATCGAAATATAGATTTAAGGCCCGCCCTGTCGAGTGGTCACAGTGCTTGACTGCGGATAGGGAGGTCTTGTGTTCGAATCCCAGTTTGAGCATGGATGTACTTTCTCTCTCTGTCTATATATATACCTTATCTTTGTCCTTTCTTTGTATGAATGGTTGCCTACCATATAAGCAATTTTCTATGGCAAGTGTGTACTGAGGAAGTAGGATTCCACACCAAAATACAGTTCAGTTGAAAAAGTGTAGGAGCGCACCCCATATTAC